>RJWJ010018642.1:0-31311 GCA_004363605.1 Indri indri
TTATGTTATTTAGCTTTCATATCCTGTAGTTTTCAACATTATCACCTTATCCACATAACTGAATTATAAGCTCTTTTAGTGGAGGTTTCCATTATTCATTCGGCACAGATTGATTGGGCCCCTACTATGTACCAGATCCTCTTCTAGGGGCTGGTGATAGAGTCCCAGTTACTGGAAATATACAAATGCATCTATACTATTTTAGGTGGGGCAATTAAGGAAGAGTAAGAGCTAAGAGAATAGGGGTTGATTTTCACTGAATGACAAAGGAGGAAAATTCTGTCCACGTGTTCCTTAGGAAGAGGCCTGAGGTCAACCAGGAAATGAGCCACACAGATAATGAATATTTTTACGTTCAAGAAAGAGCACGTAAGGCAGAGGGAATGGTGAATGGTGAATGCCTGGTCTTGCACAGGAGTGTTTGCCACGTATAGGAAGAGCAAGGAAGTAAATATGGCTAGAATAAAGAAGGAGAGGGCAGAGTAATAGGAGGTGAGGGCAGACACACAACAGGGAGCCACAGTGGATAGAGTGAATAATCTTACAGATCTTTGGTAGAACTGTGGCCTTTATGCCTTGTGAGATGGGAAGCCATTGGACGAGGTGGGGTGAATCAGAGGCCTGAGCTGTCACGTGTTAACAGAAAGCTCTTTAGAGAATTGGCTGTAAGGAGCCAGGTAGAAGCAGAGACACCAGTTACAGGGATGTCACAAGAGTCCAGACAAGGAATTATGGTGGCTAAACCAGTGCCTAGATGAGTGGTCTGTGAAGAGGATTTGGACCAAGCAGTCTGCCTGGGTCTGTGTTCTTAACCATAGCATTGTCTCTTTTAAAATAAAACAATTAATGAATGTTAAAAAAATAAAAGAAATAGATTAATTTCATTCATTTGAAGGTTTTTGAGCCACGGCTACGTGTGTGTCTTTTAGGTAGCTCATATTGGACCCAGACAAAAAGATTAGCGGATATAGATCTTTAATATTTCTTCTACCTTTCCTTTCTCATTTCAGGACAAGGTTTTTAGTTATTTTTGTTTTTAATTTCAAAATGCAATAAAGAAATCTTCAAAAAGAAGATAAAAAACTTTTTTCCTTTAAGATTGGGACTATATTGATATTACTAGCTTTGTGACGCCGAGATGATAGTTGACTCTGTTTCATCAGTGGTGATCTAGACCTAATAACTTGTTTCTTTTCATAGGAGGATGTAGAGAAGGTCAGGGCTAATGTTATCTGAGGAAGAAAAATAGTTCAAAAAGAGTCCTTTCCAACACAAAGAAAAATGTTTGAAGTGATGGAAATGATAATTACCTTCATTCAATCATTACGCATTGTATATATGTACTGAAATATCACACTGTACCCCATAAGTATGTACAATGATTATCTGTCAATTAAAAATAATAATAGCCTTTTCGAGCTACCCATAGAAGGGTACACGCGACATTGTTCTGGATTCCCGTCGTAAGTTAAAGAGCAACTTTCAAAATAGCCGGAGCACTTGGTGACCTACAAATGAAGGAAGAGGATGTCCTCAAATTCCTTACAGTAGGAACCCACTTGGGGGGCACCAACCGTGACTTCCAAATGGAACAATACATCTACAAAATGAAAAGTGATGGCATCTACATCAGAAGTCAAAGAGGACCTGGAAGAAGCTTCTGCTGGAAGCTTGTGCCATTGCTGGCATTGAAAACCCTGATGATGTCAGTTCATATCCTCCAGGAATACAGGCCAGCGGGCTGTGCTGCCACTAGAGGCAGTCCTATTTCTGGCCACTTCGCTCCTGGAACCTTCACTAACCAGATCCAGGCAGCCTTCTGGAACTGTGTCTTCCGGTGGTTACTGATTCTAGAGCTGACCACCAGGCTCTCACAGAGGCATCTTGTGCTAACCTGACTACCACTGTTCTGTGTCACACCGATTCTCCTCCGCGCTACGTGGACCTGGTCATCCCGTGCAACAACAAGAGAGCTCACTCCAGGGGTTGGGTGTGGATCCTGGCGCCGGCAGTTCTGCGCATGCGTGTCACCATCTCCCATGAGCACCCAGGGGAGGTCACGCGTGATCTCTACTTCCGCAGAGATCTGGAAGACAGTGGAAAGGAAGAGCAGGCTGCTGCTGAAAAGCTGCGTCCAAGGAGGAATTTCAGGGTGAACGGATTGTTCCGGCTCCTACGTTCACTGCTACTCAACCTGAACCCACGGACTGGTCTGAAATTGTACAGGTGTCCTCTGAGCCTGTCCAGCAGCTCCCTGCTGAAGCCCGTTCAGTAGCTCCCACTGCTCAAGGCACCGAATAGGCAGGAACGACCACTAAGTGGTCTTAAGCTGTTCTTCCACATGCTCTTAAGCAAGATGGAAATAAAGTTGATGGAAAATAAGCATCACTTTCTAAAAAAAATAATAAAAGCAAAAAAAAAATTTTTTTTAAAGATTCATCAGAAACATTCATGTAGTCAGTCACAGTTTATAAATATTTATTGGGACGTGGCAGTGGGTTGGCCACTAGGCTGGCAAGATAGATAGAAACAAAGATGGATACTGCGGTCTGGTTGATGAAATAGCAACTAATTTACAGCTACGTAGAACCAAGAGACAAGCCACAGGTGCGCAGGATACTGTGGTGCAAAGAGAAGGGAGGCATCTCACTCTAGGTCGGCGAGAAAAAGTGTCAGAAGGTGTTGATGTATGAGATGAGGTTTCAAGGAGATCGCAGGTGGACGAGGAAGTCCACTGACAAATTTTGGTCCTTGTCTGAGAAGAGTGAAGGTAATAGGGACTCATTCTAAAGAAGAAATAGTCCCCAACGAAAGAAAAACTTGAAGATTATACCACCGTTGTCAGATGGCAAGAATATCCATAGATTGGGTCCCAGGTATGAGGTAAGACTCCTAATTGCCAATTAGATGAGATAAAAAGCAGATTGACTTCAGTTTCTGGATGGCAAGAATATTATTAGATACAGCTGCTATTGGGAGGCTTTGTGGTAAGGCCTGAGCCCTCAGTGGTGTTAATAATTTTTAGAGACCTGTTTTGAAGTATTTACACATGGGTCATACTTTATTCCATGAAAATGTTCCCAGAATTTTGCAAGGATTTTAAAAGACAAATTTGGTCTTATTTTATATGGATCAGAGGTGCTTGTGGGTGTAAGAATCTTACAGTTAATGCTTTTTATGCAGTTAATTTTTTTTAGTTTTTGGAGGCATTCAAGCTTGCAATTAAGGTGGAGGGGCTGGAATAAATCAGATTTGAGTGCAAATTCTAGCTCTGTCACTTACCTGCTGTCCTTCTTTACTTTAATTAGCCTTTGTTTCGTCATCTGAAAAATTGAGGGAATAATAATACCTTCATCATGGAATTATGGTGAACACACAATTAGTATATGTAAAGCACTTAGCAAAATGGCTGGCAGATGTTAAGTACTTACTGCATAAGAGTTATTATTATACTCAATCAGCAATTGACTTTTTGTCCTCTTGCATTTCCATGACGTTTTTGCTTCAAATAACATACTAAATTTTATAACATAAACTGACCTTTATCTAAAAATCCTGGCTTGGAGGTCCTGATGAGACTATGCTTCCTCATAGCAACGAGAAACAGCACAGAGATTTAATGTTTACCTGTAAATAAAATAAAATGAGTTTTGTCTTGAACTGCCCACTTCTCAGATCTCCATGTATCTGGGAGACAAGCATCTGCTTCAAGTTCTTTTGTAACGTTCCACCATGCCTGGCTATGACAGGGTTTTTATGTCTGGCTCTGTTATGCCCCAGCCTACTCCCCATTTATCGGCACCTCCTCCCCTCAATCTCAAATCCTCCATACCCTCAAGCCACTCCTGAATTGCCTCCATTTTTGCTTATGAAACGAGAACTGCATCCCATAGAACTTTTGCTCTGCCCTCCTGGTGATCAAAATTTGCCAACCCAATGCCTCACCCTCCATGTTACCTTATAAACTAATCCTAATTAATATAATAGTGATTGTTACTATCTATGGCCTACTGCCAAGTGGCATGGATAAATTAACAAAGGTGTTTTAATACATACATTTTGTTTTAGTCTTAAAAATAGATTTTTAAAAAAATAAAAATCTAGATAAGAGCAATGCCATTTGGCCATGGATGTGAATTGCAAATTGAGAATGATAACTAGTGATGCTTAACAAATGACCACAGTGGATGATTCACCCTGAAAAATGTGAGGAGGTTTTTAAACAAAATCAGAATAATAGGTCTTGGCATTTCAGTGCACGTGTATGTGTGTGTGTATGTGTGTGTGCATGTGCATGAGTTCATTTAAATTCTTTTTGCTTCCCACACTTTGCCTACCAAATATTGATGATATTCCAAAATATGCATGGATTTCAGAGCCAATGTTAGTTATTAGATCGTGAAATTAGAATTTCCAGCTGGGGAATTTTTTTATAGTGTCTTTATTAAGACCTTCTCAGTAGTGGATCCTATTCTATTTAAAATTATAATGTTGTATTATATCCACAAAATCATCTTATTTCTCATAAGGATTAACATATTTCCTATGGGGATCACATCATCAAAATATAAGCTCTGAAGGATAGGTCTTTGGAGTGCTCTGTAGAAAAGTCAAAATGATTGTTGTGGGAATTTAATGAGTCAGAGTCTCCCAGAACCTCACAGCAGTTCTCACCTCTGTGCTTTTACACACTTTGGGATTCACTGTGACATATGTCACTAGTAATTTCTTGTTAATTAAATACAAAAGTTTTCAAATGAATTGCCTGAATTTAGGTGGATTTATCTCTTTCTAAAATAATGTAGTCCTCTTGAATGTGAAGGAAAGGGGCTGAGGTTACAGATATTTTGTGTATGGCTGCAAACAGATGGCCTTAGACTATAGTGTGACTATGCATCCCCTGGGAAGACTGGTCAAATGCAGATTCCTGGGCTTAACCTCTGGGGAATTCGAAATTGTAGCTCTGGCTTGAGGCATAAATCTGCATGTTTAACAAGCAACCCAGGTGATTCTGACAGGTGCATAAGGAGCACATTTTCACAAGCAGTGGTATAAGGGCCAAAAAGAGAGCTTCTCCTCCGTCCTCTAAAGGTTTGCTAAAAATGAATTGACAAAAGGCAGTTTGATAGGACAAAAAGGCATACAAAATTTATTTTAACATGCATAGGGACACAGAACCCATTCACAAAGTATGAAACTCGAAGAGTGGCCAAATGGTTGAGGCTCCAATACTGTGTTCATAGGTGAAAGATGCATGGACCCAAATGATTTTCTTTTGACAAAGAATGGGGCAAGTTATGGGAATGCAAGGGGCAGAACTGCACAGGAACGAAGTTTTGTCTTATTGTACAGATAAAGTTCCCCAGGTACTCTCTGGAAGCTACTCTCAGAAAGATAGATGAAAAGTCTGTTTGGGCGTGATGAGGACTCCAGTCTCTCCTCAGTAGTTGATCTTTCCTGGTTACTTGATGAGATTTCTTGGCAGAAGTGAGGGTGGTAAGGGAGGTTGAAGGGTTAAGATGATTGCATTTCTTTTAGAAGGAAGCTTTCTTAGTCAGGTAAGGAAATCCTAGAGAGAGTGCTTCAGGTGCTTCAAGAAAGAAGATGAGAAAGGGGAAGGTCAGACAGAGACTTTGGTTCTGAGACTCATTTCTGAGGCCTTTCAATTTTCGAAGCACTCGGCATGCCAAAGCACCATACTTTGGGGTATTGTTTTCTGAGCCCCAACAGCAGCTTGACTTCACCAAGGGCAACCAGTCTCAAACAGATCTCAGGACTTCTTTCCAGCCTGAATTCCTTGT
The DNA here is from genome assembly GCA_004363605.1 of Indri indri. Classification (NCBI taxonomy): domain Eukaryota; kingdom Metazoa; phylum Chordata; class Mammalia; order Primates; family Indriidae; genus Indri; species Indri indri. The sequence goes on from RJWJ010018642.1 coordinate 5,802, forward strand.
TCTAGCTCCCAGTCTCTAAGATTCGCAGGAGTGTGTTCTCAGCCCAAGGAGTTTTGGCTCACAGATCCCATCTCCTCATGATAGGTGCTGACATCTGCCAGTTCCTAATGTGAGTCACCCTCCTACTCAACTGTATCTAGAATGTAGGGGTTTCTCTAGATTATATTGTACTTCCACCTACAAAGAAAACTGAAAAACAGTTTTTTTTCATTTCTAAGGAGAACATGTTATATATATATTTTTAAAGCTGCTTAATGGGTGGCATAAGAGAGTCTAAAGAAAGCTAAAATTATTGGTGACTTATCTGGATGTGAGGGGAGATGATACAGAGGGAAGAAAGGAACAATGTTTTTCTAAATATTTATAGCAAAAAATAGAGGTTTTCTTTTTTTGGTTTTTTTTTTTTTTTTTTTTTTTTTTGCTTCAAGCTATAACAATGTTAGCTATATTTTTGTTACCAATTAATACTTCTTACTAATTGTGCTATTTTCTTTGAACTTTCAGTAATATCTACTCTTTTAAAATTCATATCAACAAGCTTTTAAAAATACCTACTGTTCTTGAATGTCTAATCCCTGATGTTTGAGATTTTGCATCAATTAATGTCATGCTTTCAACAACATTGTGCTCGAGCTAAAAAGATAAATGACTCATGCCAAATTTATGTACAATGGAAGTTCCAGCTCTCCTCATTCGTCATTCTAGTATGTCTCTGCCCATTCATATTGTAAAGGGAACTATTCCCTTCAATTTTTTATCAATTAAATTGATCTTCCTTGCAGAATCCTATAATGAACCAACTCTGAAAAATTGTAAGACATATATTCTATTTGCAGTCAGCTATGTGAAGATGTAACTATGTCTCGAAACTTTAGGAATATTTAATTGTTGCATTTGCTTGATTACAGAAGTGAAGGATAAAATTACAAATTTTACTTGAATTTTTCATGTTTAAAGTTTATAAATTGCACTAAACGATTATAGGGGAATTGAATCTTCCTTCCTTCTTGCTTAATAAGTGTTTGGCCTTGGGCAAGTTATTTTAATTCCTCTAGTGTCCATCTCTTCATCTGTACATAAGTTTCTTGTGAGGGTTAAATCAGGTAATACATCTAAAGTATTTATCCCAGTGCTAAACAGATTGTGAGCCTCAGGAAAATGGTGATTTTTTTTTTAATGGCAGCCACAATAGGGCAGCCGATGGGTAAACCACATGGCATTGCAGTTCTACACATTATTGCTAATTTATTTTACTATCTATTTATCTTCTCTTTCACTCAGATTTTTCCCTAAAACAAAAACATGTCTGTAAGCTTTCACAGGTGCATTCAATGTCATGAACAACAAAATAGCAAATAGTTTTGCTGTTTTATAAAGTACTAATTCCCAGCCCTCCAAACCCATACACACTCACACACTTGGAATTTAGAAAAAATCTTTACACCAGCAGACCCAACTGTTTTTACAGATTCTCTACTTAGAGATTAGACCAAGGAAATGTTGCCTTGTTTACACAATGATGGCTGAACAGGATAGTTCATTTTGTTTTAAAATACCTGATTTTTAAACTGCATTAGCTTTGTGAATATAGGTTATTATTATTGCTGTTATTATTATGAAGCAGTGACTCTTCTGTAAAAGAAACAGTTTGAAAATAGGATATTTTCTGTACAGATCATATTGCTCTGTTGGCACTTTGGAAATGCTTGCTGACTTGTATTTTAAAACATCACTTAAAACTTTTACCTAGAGGAGAGCTTTTGGATACAGAAATAGTGGATCAGGCTACAATTAGTTTATGAAAGACTCTCTAGAATTCTTCCCCTATGTGACAAGGTAATACCTACAACTATGGAACACATTAAATGACAGGTGGGCAATTTCTCCTTCTAGGCACTTTGGCATTTCACCCTTTTCAGAGCTAAGGAGGGACCAAATGCAACAGGCCAACAGTATGGACTGCATCAGATACCACTTAGTGGTAGTTTTATTGTACAAACGCCTCATCTGACACCAGATCTCCATCTTTATTAACATTCAGTTTGAATTCCCAGAAGGAAAAGTCGATAATAGCAAATGCCCCTTCTACAGCACAGCCATCGCAGTTCCATCAGCCAAATGTATCTGTAAGAAAATAATCTGAATATCATATTAGAATATTGGACAAGAGGAAGTTGAATACTACATGGAAAGCAAACAACAATGCCACCGCAACCTGTTCTTTGTCCACAGCCCTGTGTAGAGAAACAATAACCAGTGAAGACCTCAGTCCATTAATAGTAACTCTGTTTTGATTGGCCATTTCAAGAGGACCTGGGTAGTATCATCTATCTGCAGTTTATTAGTGTCCTCATACAGAAGTAAAAACATCTATCTCTGAGTAATAAAGACTAATAACTGAGTAGTGTTATCAATCTACTGAAAAGGTATGAGATGATAATTGATCTTTCAGCTAATTAATTCGGTTAAACATCACCTCCACTACACAAAAATTGACAGGAAAGATCAAGGAATCACCCAAAACCTTGTGCATACTGTCTCAGTGACATTTTCCTTAAGTAACAGAAGTACAGTGGGAAAGTGCCATTTTACATTTCCTTGGAATCATTGCCACCATTTCTGCTTTTACTTGATGTCTGCAATCTGCTCCTCTTTCAACTGGCAGCACTTTCTTTCTGTTCCACATTGCATGTACCTAATTGGGTCTCCCAGATTATTTTAAGTGACTCCATATTGATACATTCATTCAGAACCCTGAATGCAGGCTCGATTTTTCCAGACCCTAAAATACTGCTTTTCTAGCATTTGTTTTGTCCCAGCCTCCTTCCACCCCCCGGGAACCTACCATACTGTTATTCAGAGCTACTGACTCAACGTGGAGAGTGTGGGAATACCATGGCTGTTCACTCCAGAACTGGTGTTGATGAACAGAAACCTACTCTGCTCCATTCTGGGCTTGATGTTTTATGAACCTGGACAGGGCTGGCCATGGGCCAAACTTTGGTGTAAATTTGTCTGGTTTACCTTAGCACTTTACCAGATACCATGTTAAATGAACACAGATGAATAAATGGATGATGGATAGATGAAACATGAAGCATGGAGATGATAGATACAGGAAAAAATTACTAAGGTCAGTTGAGAAACTTTATTTGGCTTAAAAGATGATTTATTTCTGCACATATCATCTTAATTTTCATCAGCTTCTTCCTTATATTTAACTAAATTTTCATACTTCATCCTAGTGAAAAATTTCCAGGGTAATCGTCATTGAGAGAGATCAACTGGATCTATCCCATTTAGCATGTAAGTGGTGTGGAGTCCAGATAGGATGGCTCTTGCAGTGGTCACTAGAGGTCAGGGTAGAGCCAGGAACCAGCTGGGCAGAGTGCCATTAGGCTCAAAGCAGCTGGTGGGTAGACAGCGGAAGCCCAGCAATCCTGGAGGAGGAGAAGGCAAAATCTCAAGTAGGAGACATGCACAAATATCAATACATCAAGCATAAGCAGAATAAGAAAGTGTACAGGACACAAACGTTAAAAGGACACCAGAGTCAGAATAGAACAGGGAGTCCTGGGAACTGATGGATACCCAAGCTAACATCAGAGAAAGTCAGAACCACAATGTGGAGATAAAACTAGAACTTTTGAGGGGACAGAAAAAGAGAAATTGCTTTAACAACATAGCATGAGTTCTAACCACTGCTGTTGGATGTCGATTAAAAGATAGTTTCCTTCCAACATTTGCAATTAGTCACACCTTTTAACCATAAGCTTTTTTGTCTTAATTTGAGAGACAATGGTAGCCTAGTAGTCAGAAAGATGGCATGAAATTCAGTCAACTCTTTCCCGAAAAAGTTGTTGATATCTAATTTTATTATCTACAACCTCTTTTGTTATATATACAGTGAATTGTTATGTGTTTCCACTAAAACAGAATATGAACAAATTTGAATAAAGTGTAACAGGGACAATGTAATTTAACTCTAAGGAAGAGCTATTTGATAAAATAGGGACTAAAAGATGGTTACTTATTTTTCTTTATAAACACTTAAGAACCAGATGATTCTAGTTGAGGTCATCCTAGTTAAAAAAAAAGTTTTATGGGACTCAAAGTTTATAAAATTTGGGGGAGCTTCTTTGATTTAAGTTAATTAATAATGAATGCAAAATTAGGTATGGAAACAAATCTTTTGAAATGAAAAAAATCGTAAGTAATTACAAATTATTTTAAAAGCTGACAAATATAAGAAACATCTCAAAATCTAGAAATATTTTTATTAGTGAATTATCTGACACGCCTCTATAATACTTGCTTTTCTGTGGTTCTTTTGGCTACATGTTCTTCCTATGATAAATAATTTGTAAGACCATTTTTTATATTAATAGAAAGAAACTTCAGTCTTTCTGTCAGCATAGTTGATCAGGTTCTGTACATGTATGCTCATACATGTGTGTACAAGAGTGTTTTACCTACTGATTATGTAGAAAAGATATCTTTCAGTTTCATACTTTTTTATTGGTGGTATCATATAAATGTATAAGATTATAAACAAATTTAGTTAAAATTCTATCAGATTTCTTGTATATATGAGCTGTAAGTTTTAAAGACTTTTCAGGTTTTCTTATGTAGTATCTAATATTAAGTATTGTTTAAATTGGTGACACTCATTTATCAGTTTGTTATCAATGTCCTTGTTGTAATGACACATTTTGAATTTTGTGTTATACTTGTTGTCATCTGTATTTTATGTGAAATCAGCAAGAAATTTAAATCTTTTTTGAGTGTTCATAGATTCACTCCTCTTCATTAATTTAAATTACCTAATTATACAAGAGGACCCATTTATTATTTCTATTTAAAATATATTTCCTTCTCTTCATAAATTATTGCTCTTGGCAGAGTCTGAAATATTTTTGTGACAATCTTCTTAATACTAGATTGATTTCCTCTGTGATCATTATCATTTTTGTTTAATTATCAGTTAAATTTTATCTGAATTTTCTCTCAACTCTTTAATAAATGCTTCTAAAGAGATAAAAGAAGCTATTTTTAACATATATGAATTCAGAAGTTTGTAAATTTTCAGACTTTCTAAATTGCAGTCAAAATGGCCTATTTTCAACTCAACATTCCCTTAATCAAATGCCCAAAACATTTGTGGCCGCTCATTTATGTCTGATATGAGAGGAAGTAGAAGTTGACAGAGGAAAAGTCAGAATGAAAATCAACAGTAGTCTTAACCAATGGTGGTTAAAATAGTTTATTTTTGTAAAGTTAACAAAAAATAATGCGACCTTTCGATTGCCCCATGCAAGTAAGGGGCCCTGAAATTTGTGCTTTATTAGCTTTGTGGTACATCTGCTCATGGGTGACCCTTAACATATATGATATATAATTTCTCTGCATAGGAAAGTATGAAATGTGACCTAATTATTTATAATAGAATCTACATGGCACTAGTTAACAAATAATAATTTCTAGTTGAGAAAGACATGATCCTCTAAAGTTCTTTTGCAAGCAATTACATCTGTGTTATTGTTTGTAAATGCATTGACATATAAAGTAGGAAACAGTAAGACACTAGAAAAACAGTGAATTAAAAGCCACCATATACCCCACTCCCCACCCCGCACCCAGCATACACACTTGCACGCAGAGAATGACACAGGGCTGGTTTCAAATACTAATAGTGGAAACGACTTTGAGATTTGTTGAATGAAACACCAGCCAATCTGAATTTGATGTCTCTAAACCCCCAATTCAGCATTTCCCTAAACCTTGACAGGCATACTGACCATATTAAAGCTAGGAAGGTCCATTCTAATTTGGATAACAATTCAGAAGCAATGTATGTTTTTCCTTGGGTTGAATCCCTGGTGAATAGCTGTCTAGATTATACCTTAAACTGAGCAGATCCTCAATAAATATTTGATGATTTTAACTGAATTGGTACTTTACTCAGGTGCTGACGAATTTTATCTATTTTTTTTTTTTTTAGAAATAGCATCTCACTATATTGTCTATCCTGGCCTCGAGTGATCCTCCCACCCTGGCCTCCCAAAACAGTGGGATTACAGGTGTGAGCCACTGCACCTGGCCCAATTTTATCTATTTTTGAGTGAAGCCTATGTCACTGGTTAGGAATCCCTTGGAATCTGGATCTTCCCAAAGCTTGTACATATAAACTCGGCCCCTCTCAGCAGGCCCTCAAGAGTCCTGGCCTTGCTCTTTCTCCACCTTCCAGCTGAATAGCATTATTTTAAGTTGTGTGAAATCAATAGAGGTGGTTATTAATATGATATAAAACATAAAACATATCTGAGCCAAAAATTGATTCTTTATCATAAACTTCAGTAGATCAAAAAGTGTTAGGTATTTGAATCAAATTATTGCACCTGCCAGAAATAAAGGTAGACTTTCTGTTAGCTCAATTTGTTCCCCTAGTAAATGCAAAGGTTCTGAATTTCTACATGTAGCTCATTTGTTGGAATGATTTGGTCCAAAATAAAATTTAGTTTCTAAAAGCTCCAGCTATTATTTTGAATTGTCAAATATACATGATTTTTTAAAAATTTCCTTTACGCATTTGATTTGTATCTTTCCCTAATTCATCAAGTAGCCTTCCTTGAATGCTGTCCCCAAGGCATTCATTTGTATTATTTACTGAAACCTTCTTTGCTATTTCCACAAAGAAATAATGGTTCTTTGGAAAGAGCAGCATGTTGTAAGAAGCCAGATGCAAATCAAGAATTGCATCTTTCTGTCACTAGTCTTGTCATTCCTTTGGAACAGAGAGAAATTCTTTTGTGAAACCAGTTGTGACTCAGTGGGTTTGGTATCTTTCCTTTCTCTGAGGAATGAAAAGGGATTTTAGTTAGAATAAAAGAACTATTTCTGAAGGATCTGATGAATGTTAGGTATAAGATCAATGTTGTGCTTTGTAACCTAGCTTTTTTTTTTTTTTAAACCTGTATTTTCTAGACAATTTGTTGCCCACTGTTAGATAACAACCAAGTGTTCTTAAATCCACTTTCTAGGTAGAGCTATGATGATTAAGACTGTTGTCAATTCCCTGGTCATTTGATTCAGAAACTGCCTTCACTGTAATTTATAGAACAGGTACAATACGCAATAATGTCTCATTAGTTCCATTCAATGTATTAAATGCTTACAAGAGCCATTATGTGTATGGCATTGTATTAGTGACTGTGGATGATATGAAGATAGACCAGATAAAAGTTTTTCCTTCAAGGAACTGACAATACAATTAATAAGATGAAACAGGCATTCGATGCAGTATGAAATTTCATAAGAGAAATACACAAGAGTGTTCTAAATAAAGTCTTGAGGGTACAAAAAATGGAAAAATGTGTCAGTCTTGGAAGAGTCAGGAACACGTTATGAATGAAGGCTCATAGGGGATGAGTCTCAAAGGTTAGGGCATCAGTAGACAGAGATGCTTCTCTTAAGCTTGCAAGTGACCAGAAATGAACCAACAAAAAAGAAGAGTGGAGCCAAGAGACCCTGACAGATTCTCATTCCAAAGTTTGCTGTGAGTTCACTCTATGCCATTCTGGACAAACAACTTACTTTCTCATAAGTTCTCCTCCCTAAGATGAAGGCATTGAACGATAACTCCAGTGGGCTCTGTAGTGTGCTGAAGTGGGGACAAATGCCAGAGGAGCCAACAGGAGACCGAGCACCTTGTCCCTGAATGATCACTAATTAGCTTTGTGTCACTTAACTTGCTCAAGCCTTTGAGCCTCATTTAAAATGAGATTGAGGGATCAGAAGACTTCGAAAATCCCTCTTAACTCTGAAATTGTATAATTAAACATAAATTCTGCACCAATTTCTATTATATTCTTACAAGAGGAAAAAAATTTCCCTTTTAATTTTTTATAAATTTTGTATTCTATCAGTGAGAAGCACTGATTTTTGCACACAGTAGTTGGTCAGCAATAAGCCCATGTTGAATCCCCGCTAGTCTCAAGAAATGGGACCTTCAAAGTGCGAATCGCTAAGTGGTGCTGGAAGATTAGACGTGGTGCTTTGCAACATGTTGTATATTAAGAAGGATGTTGGGTTCAAAGATAACTAGGAATGCTGGGTAAAATATAATACATGTCAAGGTAGTGGTAGAGAAAAATAAGTATTATTTATTTATTAAAAAAAACATTTCATTTGCCAGTACTCTGTGCAGGGTGGCCTCCCAGATTCTTGGAGATAATCCTCACCAAGTAGTTGTGATCCTTTATCTGCATAGAACTGAATTTCACAATCACTCAAGTATATATTTCAGGTTGTGATAAGTGCTATGAAAAAATATAATAAGGTGCTCTGAGCTCTGTTCTAGTCTGATGGGCTGGAGAAGCATTACTGAGGATGTGAAGTTTGAGCTGAGACCTAAAGGTTGAAGAGACTGAAAGTGGGAGAGAGAATTATCGTTTCAGGTCACATGAGGCCGGTAGGGAGGAGCACATGCACAGGAGAATGGAGTGAATGGCTTGTGTTGCAGGTGGAGGGAATAGAGCTTATAGAGAGAACTTGAATTTGACTCTGAGTGAGGTGGAAAGGCTACTGGAGGATTTAGAGCAAGGAATAACATAATGTAACTGAAGTTTTGAAAATATCATTTTGGCTGCAATGTGGAGAATAGGCCATAGGGACCAAGGAGGGAAGACTGTTAGGAGGCTATTGCATTTATCCCGGCAACAGATGATGACTTGAACTTGGGCTCGGCAGGACTATAAATATTTTAGTAAAAGGAGAAATGTGTGATGTGTGAATGGATATCACGGGATGTCGTATCACCGAGAGGAGATGAGTTTCAAACCAGGTCATGAAAGCACATCTTTGAATGGGTAAGATGGTGATCCTCTTCAGACGGGGCAGGCAGAGCCTAAGGGGCAATGATGATGCCAAATTGGAAGGGACACTGAGTGGCTTTAACTGAAGCCCTGGATTATCTCGGGGAAGGAAGAGAAAGTGTTAGAGTTAGATGAAAGGTTTTTGAATACCAATCCTAGAAAATGGGAGATAACATATAGCAAGAGACCATTGTTGAATCAATGGGAAAGGTCCATGGCGTAACAGTTGTTAAATGAGAGGCATTCTTGTTCTGAATTTTGTGTTGAATATTAAAAAAGTTACTTGAGAGTCTGACATCACAATGGGGATAATTTATAGTATTTCATTTCCTTTATTCCTGCTGCATGTGCTGTCTCCCTGAGGTGGTAACTTGGGAAGTAAATCAAGATTTCAGCTTAAATGGATACCAAAGCACTCAGAAGTTCATAATGAACCTGGTTATTACTTTTGTGGCTGAGCTCAACTCCTAAGGGTCTTTAAGATGCAAATCTTTGCTTTCCTCTTAGATGGGTGAGATCAGTTTCCTTTCCTAAAAAGAAATATTTTCATTCAAATAGATACAGTGAATCAGAATACAGAGTTGCTTTGGTCTTAGGATTTTCATGAGAAATTCAACACATTTATCTATCTATGCCATGGGAATGTATTTCCTAGCTTTAGAACAATTTATCTTTAAAATTTTGCTCTGTTAGAATTGCAGCAAAATATATTAAGCCACAGACATCTTAATAAGAAACACCAAATAATAAAAGTGGAAAAGGGCCCCTACTTCCCTGCCTACATACAATGTTTATAAACCATCATCCAATCTATCCTCTGTTCATGGCAGACTCCAGTAGGCAATAACAAATCCTGGGCTGCCACATAGCACTTTCTCTTCCAAAAACCAATGCTTGTCTTATTTCTAAAGCAGTGAAGACAAAAAACTCAAGAGTCAATAATCTGATGTGTCAATAAATCCCATTGGCTCTATTTAAAAATAGACCTAAAACAGAACCACTTCTCACCACTCCTATGTTACCTTCAACTCAAGCCATCCGATCGCTCGGATGCATTATTGACATCCGAACAGCCTCCTAACTGCTCTGGTCTCTTCACCCTCATTCCCTGTCGTGGGTTGAATAGTGTCCCTCCAAAATCTATGCCCTCCTAGAACCTCAGGATGTAACTTTATTTGAAATAAGGTCTTTATAGATGTAATTAGGATAAGGATTGAGATGAGATCCTGCTGGATTTTGGGGGGAGCCTTAAATCCAGTGAGCATGTCCTTATAAGGGAGAGCAAAGGCAAAGATATGGAAACACAGAAAAGGAGGAGGCATGAAGGTGGAAGTAGAGATTGGGGTGATGCAGCTGCAAGTCAGAGAACACCAAGGATTTGCCAGCATGAGACAGTTTCTCCCTAAGAAACTCCAGAAGGAACCAACCCTGTCAACACCTTGCTTGGGGACTTCTGATAAATTTCTATTGAGTTTTTTTTTTTATTTCAGCATATTATGGGGGTACAGATATTTAGGTTACATATGTTGCCCTTACCCCCCTCCCCAAATTTCTATTAAGTTTTAAGCCACCCAGTTTGTTATAATTTTCTGTGGCAGCCCTAAGACACGAGTACACTCCCTTATAGTCTAACATTATTTCCTTCCACTTCTGCCCTTGCTCACTCTAATTCAGCCACACAGGCCTCTTTGCTATTCCTTACACAATCAAAACACCCTCCTGCCTTGACGCTCGCTGTTTCCTCCCTGGGGAACATCCTTCCCTCAGATATGTGCACAGCTTGCTCAGTCACTTCCTTGACACTTTGAAAGATTACTGCATACTGGAGGTCTTACCCGATGATGATGCTCTTATTTAAAATTGCACACCTTGCTCCTTCCCTACCCAGCACGTCTTCCCTGCTTTATTATTCTCCCCAGCACTTACCCCTCTCTGACAAATATTTCACTCTTTTATTTGCGTATTGCATGGCTGCTTCCTCTAGTCTGCAGTCCCTGTGGGTGGGGATCTTTACTGTTTTGCTCACACCTGTATCCCCAACACCTGGAACCGTGTGTGTCACGGTGAGTGTCCCCAGGCACAGACGAACAAATTAAAGAAGCTTATCTTACTACGAGTTTATTTTTTCTAATTAATGCATTCATCCATTCATCCAATATGTATTGATTCTCTAAGCTCAAGGCTTTCATGAGCATTAGGATGTATAAAACTTGATTCTTGACGTCAGGGAACTTAAAACTTAAAAGGGTCAATATTAATAATATAGACAAAAAGATTAAAGGAGAACAATGGAAAAGAAACCAAAGTGAGTGTATCATGGTTCACAGATTGTGTCTGCCAGTATGTGTGGTGTTTTAAATATTTTAATATATTTTAATAAATTCATATTCTTTATTACATGAAATGCAAATCAACCTTCCTAAGCTTATTTATTTATTTATTCATGTATGGTAGAGATGGTGTCTGGCTATGTTGTTCAGGCTGGTCTCAAACTCCTGGCCTCACATGACCCTCCTGCCTCAGCTTCCCAAAGTGCTGGGCTTACAGGCACGAGTCCGCAGGCCTGGTCCCAGGCACGTGGGTAAATTTCAAATCTCTGTCTTTGACCAGACATTGTTATTCAATCCTATATCACCTGAAATGGAGTCTTGTAAATATTGTAGGGATTCAGATCTTAGCAATACTCCCTGCTGAGCATGCGTATTTAGAGTAAGCCCCTGATACTTCTGCTGCTCGTTTTACATATTTGCAAAATGGGAGCAATAATAATCATATTTGTATCTAATTTGGGAAATGAGCTAAGATGGGTGAGTGTGCTTTGCGGTATTGGTGCCTTCCCTATGCCACCGTAATGGTGCAAGAACATCTGCTGGATATTTGCAATCACACCCCAACACTCACTCTCTCTACAAGTTCTATTTCGTCTTGGAATTTTCCTTTTTCTGTTAACGACACTAACAGTCTCTTAGGTTTACACTTGGTTGCTATTTTCCCCTTTATCCCTTTTTATTTGTTTTCTTTATGTGGTTGTTCTTCAGGCCTATTGATTCTTCCTTCAAAATGTATTTCAAATTGTCTGCTCCAGGACAGGTGTTTGTCCTAAACCCCTACCTTTGTCTTCTAACTCCGCTGTCTGTGACATCTCACACCTCAGCCCATGAGATGACTTTGGAAAAAGGCTGCTGTGTCACCTAATTTGGCAAACAAGTCCTTCAGTTGTTCTCCATTGTGCTTCTTTTATTCATGCTCATTGATTCGTTCTTTTAATTAACTAATATTTTTCAAATGCCCATGTCATCCCCAGGCTGGGTACAAGATACTAGGGATGAAAAGAAAAGACCCACAACTTCGGGGAGACTCTGGAGTTCTCATTAGAATAAAGATTTTGAAGTTCTGCTTGTATCTCGCCTCTCCCTGCAGGCCAGTGCCCACCCTCAGCCCTGCAGACACCCTGGGTTCTTCCCTCCTCTGTGAATAACACATTCCATTCAATTTGACTTCCAGATATTGTTCATGAGTTCCCCAGCTCAGACTGTCCTTCATTTGTTAAGCAAACATGTATTGATCGCCCTTGTGCAAGGCACTTTCCTTTCTACAAATCCTTTAGGGTCTAATTTAAAATGTACTTTGTCCCCAGTTAAGCTCCAATCTAAAATCCTAATGCCTCATCTGTACGCTATGGGGATACTGGATGGATGCTAAATTATTTACTGCCTTATGATTTTGCTTACTTGTTGTGTGTCTTGCCTATACACAATGCAGTTATAAACTCAAGAGGTCTAAAGTCATTGTTAACCTTTTATGTAATATCTCCTCCTTTCTTCCTTCTCCCCATACCCACTCCCACCACACAATAAGCTGCCTCTAGGAAACATTTTGAGAACACTTTTTAAAAAAATAAAATATTGAAGGATGAGATACTGGGCCACACCCCATTGCTCACTGTGATAAGCAACTTGCTAATATTTGTTGTGGGGGAGGTTAGTTCAGTCAGAACTAGGTGTTGGGTACACACAAAAGGAGCTTTCATATTCAAAGATGGTTGGGAAATAATGGGTTAAAGTGAAGCCAGTTTATTTCACAGTAGGACATTGATTTCTTCTAGAGGAAATTATAGTTTCCCAAACTTATTTAACTATAGAACACAAACTTCTTGGTGAAGGCACATTTTTAGCACAAATGCTCAACAATTGCACCTCCAGAATTGCCAGTTTTAGATCTCAGTAAACTTGTGAATTCCTGGAGCTCAGTTTCAGATTTGCAAATGCTGCATAGAGTAACACACGGCTTTATTCCAGCTCACTCCTTTATCGTCTTTGTGGTAGACTCTCCGGGATTATCAAGAGCAGGAAATAATCTAAACAAATAAAAACGAAATAAACATGGAACAATGTAAATAGGGTCATTATTGTCGAGTGACAGGATAGTGATGGCCCTACAAATTTAAGCTGTAAAGGTTGCTTAGCAGGTTGAGTAGAAGCAGGCAGGCATGTGCACAGAGCACACCAGTAGGGTTCTATTCCTGGCTTTGCCCTCCACTGCCCTGATATTTAAACAGATAATTTAATGTCTCCAGATCTTGTTTTTGTTCTGCAGGTTTTTTCTCCCTCATTTATATAAGGAGGAGGTTAGATTAGATAAGTGCTAACATGCTTCCCGGGTCTAATGTCTACGTTTCTGTGATGCGGATTCTTTAGATTTTAGTTGTGCTTCACTTCTGCACACAAATCCATGAACTATGCATAAAGGCGTTGGGCATAGCATATGAAACATTAAAAATCTATGTGTAGGTGACTGGTTTATGTTTCATATCCTCTCTGGTAGTTTGTATGCTGGTTCCCCAGAGATAATACACTCAGCTCATTAGTTTCAAAATGTCATTGCAGTTACTCAGTCCGAAGTGAAGAAGCAATGGCTGCCCAGAGAATGTTTAATGTGAAGCACGGAGCTAAATCATTGCTAATGCATCGTAATGTGCCTTTCCCCACGGCTTCTTTAGAGGATTGGTACTGGGTCATTTCTGGCTCTTCCTTTAATTGTGCCAAATGACAAGAACGTAGGCATTTAGCCTCAGCTGACAAGGAACTTTTGAAGACCATCCAAATTCTCTAAGTTTGTGAATGAATAAAAAATGAAACGCTAAACACAGAGAAAGATAGGAAAACTTTAATCTGTTACAGAGGTTTTTCCCAGCCTGGGAATCAAAGATTTTCCTTTCTTTTATCCTGCACTTTGAACACATTGCTTAAAGGAATGAGACACTGAACTACTTTCTCCATTTTTTCTCTGGAATGTTTGCTCTAATACTCCTCAAGCAGGTTTTGGCCTTGGCAAATAATATGCAAGGGCAAATAACTCCATACACAACGAAGGTTTACCCAGTAGCTCACTCCAAGGTGTGGTGGGCAGTATTGATTTTTCAGGAGTTACCCAGCTGTTCTAACTAAAATGGTTAAAGGTCATAGTATAGTTCTCTGGTAAGGTAATGGCCATGAGAGCATTTAATTGCCATAGTTGTTCAGCTCCCTGCATTTTTGAGAGAACCACCAGTAGATGGTGATGGATTAATGGCCTTTTTGAAAACAAGATACAACCAAAAACAACGTAGGAAGGAAGACTTTGTATCAAGGTGTTCACAAACACAGTTAGGCCATCACTTTACTTTTATATTTTACACGATGACCCTGAATACTAGGAAGTCAATAAATGTTGTTGATCTTCAACTTTTATCTTATTTAATATACGTTCATTTCACTCCATCTGGTCAGTCCTCCCCCAGCTGAAGTCAGACCTTGGTTCTTTTGCCTGTTTCCCACAAGTCACCCAAGAGCACACAGAATAACTGCAAATGCCACCCTCTGCCCATGGAATGTTGCTGTTAAAATATTCTTCTATGGCTGAGCTTTGCCTGTTGTGTGGATTCGATGAGATCAGCCTTTCCTCTAACAAATAACCAGCTTGTAAAGGAATGTTTGCTCCATAAAAGTTACTAAGAATCATTTCAGGTAATACCCGGGTTGGGGGAGCTAGTGGGAAGATTAAATGACCATCAGGAATATAATGATAAATAAGAGATCATCCCTTCTTCCAAAAATCTCAGGCTAATAGAGACTTAGAGAAGAAAGACAGGCAAAGCCACAGTCCTAGTACTGTCTGGTAGGGGCCATTGCAGAGGAGAGACAAGGAAGGTGTAGGGGGAGTGGATAGATACTCTGGAAGAGGCAAAACTAGAGCTCACCCTTGAGGGATAAGTAGAAATTTATCAGATAGTTAAATAATTCTTCCAGATATAATAGCAAATTCACAGAAAAGATAAGATTAGAGAATAGGGTATGATATGAGCATGGAAAAATGTTCCCTATGGATAAGCATGAAGGTGTTTGTAAAAAGTAGAGCTACGTGGCTGGAACTGCAGGCAGTGGCCACATGGTGAAGAGTCTTGAATGGCAAAAAAAAATTTTAATTTTTTTAAAAAAAAATATTGCCTGGTGGTACTAAACAGCCATTGATAACTATAAAAATTTTCTTCCCTGCTTTCAAAATATATGTAGTTTTCACATACACTAAAGGTGATCATATGCAAACTTTCCCTGCTTGATTCCATCTTTGCCTCTTGTCTACTTTATCCTTATCCCCAAACTACCTCCTCAAGGTAATCAACGTTAGCAATCTAATCCAACCTTCTCCTTTTTCTCAGGATTCATATAATCATATACTAACATGTAAAAACACACAGACATACAGAGATGGGATTGTTGTTGTTTTATAAAAATTCGCTTATATGCCTTTTGCTTTCTCATTTAATGCCTCCTTGAAATTCTTTAAATCAACTTGCATTTTTATGCCTTTTTAAAACGTGTACGTACCATATTTTTCTATATTTCATTTAATAATTCACCTATGTTCATCTATGGCTATGGTTTTTCTTTGTTTCCAGTTTATATATGTATATACATATACATAATTATCCTTGCAAACCAGTGCTTATATTTCTAGGGCAAAGACTTAATTTTAATAAATTGCCAGATTACGTTCCCAAAAGGCTACATAATAACACATTTCCGCCAGCAGTACATGAGAGTTCTCTTTATTCCATAACTACTCCAGCACTAGGTGATATAGTTGTTTATTGTTCTGGATAGTCCATTCTGTGTCAAATGCCATCTGATAATTACATTAGAGCATCTTTTCTTATATTTCTTCACCATTTAGATTTGGTCTTATAGGAGCAACTGCTTTCTATTGTTTATTCGATTTTGTTGTTTGTATTTTTTTCTTAATTTTTGAGAGCTCTTTTCTACCTTCCGCAATAGTAAGATTTATTCAAAATCTATTTTTGGTCTATTGGCTTTGTTAATTGTATATTTTGCTGTACAGAAGATTTACTTTTTTTGTGGTATCTTTTCATTTACAGTATTGGGGTTTCCAGTTATAGTTAAGAAAGCCTTCCTTTCTTCTATATTGCACATGTGATTGTTCAGATATTCTTGCAGGATTTCATGGTGTTATATATTATAATAAAGTCTCTAATCCATGTGGCATTTATTTTTGTATTTAATGTGAGTCTGGAGTCCAATTTCATTTCCTTCTAGTTAAATAACCCATTGGGCCAACACTATTAAATAAACTACATTTCTCCCCACTGAATTGAAAGACAACCTTTTCACGTGGTAAGTTCTGCATTCTGATCTGTTTCTGGATACTTAATTTTATTTCTTTCACCTATTTTTGTATTCCTAGACCATGTTGTTTTAATAGCAGCCTTATACTACTTCCTACTATCAGATAAGGTATATTCCTCTCTTAACACTTTTTCAAAATTTTCTCCAGTACTTATTATTCCATGTAAATATCAGTACTTATTATTCCATGTAAATATCAGCATCATTTGATCTACTTTCAAAAATCTTTTTGGAGTTCTGTAATAATTAGAATTGCATTATATTTACATGTTAATTTGGAGAGCAAAGACACTAGATTTTTCTTCATTTAGGTTCTGTCCCTTTCTTATTAAACTGAAGTATCTTCAGCAGTGGTTAGATGTGCACAGATGCGTATCCTAAAAGCTCAGTGCAGCATCAGGATGGAGGATGGATTAGATTGCAGTAAAACTGGGTGAGGAAGACCAGTGTGTGATTATTGTCACCACCCAGAGAATGCTGGCTCCAGGCTAAGGCAGTGATGGATAGGCCAAGAAGAGACTGAAAAGAGAGTTATTTTGTGGGCGAAACCAACATTAGTTTCTTTATCTTAATAGCTTTATTGAAGCATAATTGATATACAAAAAAAACTGCGCATGTTTAACATATACAGTTTGATGAGTTTGGAACAACATGAGTGTTTAATGGAATCTTAATAGAAGCTGAAAGAGATAGAAGAGTTTCTAATACTGAGGATCTTGGCTGGATCGAAACTGGATTCATGTCTGTGCCATTCATGATGAGACATCAGTGTAGGGTAAATGTGTCCAAGAGGAGAGAGATATTGGACATGTTTCACTTTGAAATGTTTAATTATACATGTGTATTTGGAGCTGAGGTGAGAGATGGGGTTAGAAGTATAAAGAGGGGTATTATGGTGCTATAGCTGATAGTTGAGTGTGTGTGTGTGTGGTCTGGGATTGCCCCAAAAAGAACTTGTAAAGTAAGAAGATAAAAGTTCATCCAAGGAACTCTTTCACATTCTCTTTCGAACCTCACATGTGACTTCATCCCTGGCAAGGTCACAAAGGATGTTTCTACTTGTAAAGAAGCCAGGCTGAGGAGAAATCCTCACTCGGTTTTTCCAAAACAGTTAGAAGAAAGAACCAAAATCCGAACATCCTTGGACACCGAAGATTGCCGGAAAGAATAAGTACTTGTTTTATTTCTGGTTTTGGGGAAGCATAGTTGCTAATTTAGGCAGTTAAGACAAAAAAAAAAAATCATCTCTATTACTTGGTGGAATAAAGACTTTCACATTTGTATGCATTCACTCACACACAGTCAACCTACACAAACACATTGGTTTATTTAAAAGCTCCTCTTCAATTTCTTCATGTTGCTTTTGCTTTTTGGTGAGCTGCCATGTTTATTTCTAATGATGAGGTTCTTTAGGGAATGTAAGCACAGTCACATAGAGGTCCTGGATGGGGACAGCTTTGTTAAATGACATTTGGCAACTGGCTGAGGATATTTAGCCAATTGCCCTGCCAGATATTTAGTGACATAATGTATCGTGGGTTAGATGCCAGTGGTTCTTGGACCATTTCCTCTCCGTGCTTACGTGCCGTGGACCCAGAGGGTGACTAACAAAGTGGCACAGCATGTGCAAATGAAGCCTGGGAATTAGAGCTCTCCTTCCTCTGCTGGAGAAAAAAGAATGTTTTGGTGGCTCATCCTTAATTCTGCATTGGCCTCTAGG
Source organism: Indri indri (assembly GCA_004363605.1). Classification (NCBI taxonomy): domain Eukaryota; kingdom Metazoa; phylum Chordata; class Mammalia; order Primates; family Indriidae; genus Indri; species Indri indri. Next base: position 24,077 of record RJWJ010018642.1, read on the forward strand.
CTTATCCATATGGATTGTTCCCGCATTTCCATACAGCAATTTGAATCAAAATGTGATATCTTTCATTTTAATAGTTATACGCATCCAAACTTCAAATAGACCATCCAGTGTGAGAACAAGAGACGTTTTGCATTGAACTAATTACATTGAATTAAGATAGTTAAAATCCTTACTCCAAACCTGGTCTCTTTTATTATAATCATTATTACAAAAAAAAAAACCATTAAGGTGTTATATTTTACACTCAATCTGTTGCATATTTAATTCTGTGAGCTGTGCTTCTTATTCATCCACTTATTAAACAAGCTTTTATTAAGGATGTACAAGGTACAATTACCAGGCTAGGTGTGGTCCCCACTGGTATGCTGCATTGCATTTCTTCCTTAGTGCTTTTATCTGTTTCCTCCTTTCTTCATACAACTTTCCCTTTGCTGTCTGGAAGAATAATGCCAATTTTCTTCAGAATTTAATTCAGTGTTCTTTCCTTGCATTTTGTACTCAATGACTTTATTTACATGCAATTTCAAATCCAATGTAATTTCAGAATTTTTTTAAAAAAAATCTGTAGACCTATTGCCATGCCTGTATTTCCTTCTTTGTCTTCATTCATCATTTTTTGGTTCATTTGGCAAAGGCCATCTCATATTTCTGTTCTGAATTTAATTGAATTGAGCAGACATTAGCTTTGAAATTTCATTTTCTACAGCACTAAAGAAAATAAATGTTTTAGAGTCAAGTAAACAGTTAGAGGGATCAAAATTTTCCTGTTATTAAGGTCATAATTCAATATGACAATGTCCATCTTCTTCAAGGATGTTCCTGACTGTCCCTTCTAAATAGAAGCTCAGCAACCATGGCATGCGGCACTGGGGTGGTGGGGGGCGGTGACAATAGAGGCAGAGGAAGTGACTGCACCAAGGGTACAGATGACTTTGGCTTGATTTTTCCAGTAGGAAACAGCCCACAGAGACACTACAACAGAAAGGGAAGAAGGCATTGCCCATGGTCCTGAGCCCCAGTTCCATTCTATGACGTAGAATGGTGGACTCTGTTGCTGACAGTTGGCACATGTAGTCTTATAGTCCAAGCTCTTAACTCTTCCAGGCACTGTCTTAGGTATTACAAATACACATGAATAAGGACGAGTCCTTGCAATGAGAATTCACACTCTAGCAGAGAACACAGACATGTAAAGCAAGAGACATTCTATTTCCTAAGGCCAGAAAGTGTCGACTAATTCAAATAGTAGGAAAATACAACTTCTATTTTTCTTCTTTCAAATCACTGCCTTCAAATAGTAACCAGATATGTGTTTAAGAAACGGTGTGTGAATGAATACCGTGTCAGGAGTACACATGGTACTCCTGACCTTTTGTACTCTCCACTAACATTATACTCTACTTCCCACAAGAAATAAAAATCATATGTTAGCATTTGGAAACAATTATAACCCTAGAACACTGATTTTAATGCTAGGAAAAACTTTTCCAAAAAGATTAACATATTAATAGGTAACATATCGAGCATCTATTCTATGTGTCGGGCACTGAACCAAACACTTTGTATTATTTTATTAATCCTTCCAACAACTTAACAAGGAAGGCACTATCACTATTCCATTTTACAGATAAGAAAACAGAGGCCCAGAGACATAAAGTGACTGGCTAAGATTATATGGGTTTTCAGGGTGGAACCAGAATTCAAACACAGAGAGTTTGGCAGACTCCAAAGCTAGTTCTCTTAATTACTATTAAGAGAACTTAACTACTAGAATGTGTTCACTCTCATTAAAAGATGTCAATAAAAATGTAAGCTATTGATTATTGGTACATATTACATTTCAGAGAGATGGCTAAGTGTTTCTTAACCACATTGCTTTTAATTCTAGTTACAACCCAGAGAGTTCAAAGTTGTTCATTTCTATTTTAATGTCTATTCTACCATGAAGAAGACAGTTCTTCAGTAATCGTTCAAGATTGTAAAATAGCATCCCTTTTTTTTTGTTCATTCTCTATTCCCTCATTCTGCTTTATTTTTCTTCATAGAACTTTCCTATATCAGAAATAGCTGATATTTATTTGTATATTGTCAGCCTCCCCTCACGTGATCAGAGGCTTCCTGTGTTGTGTTCACTGCTGCAACCCCTGAGTCTAGAACTGTGCCTTAGAAATGCTTGGCACCTAATAAACACATGCTCTGTAGTTGAACGCACACACACAAAAGGGGCCTGTGTGCTGTCATGAGCTGTCAAGTCACTGATCTTGCATCCTGGGAGGAGCTTGGCCTCTGTTCTTTCCACTGCTTCCACAGAGGGCCTGATCTTGGAGCAGACCACTCAGTTTCTCACCCAGGCATGACATGGGTGCCATTCTCATTTTGCATAGCCTCGTCCTAAAGGAGGCCATGATCACAGCATCAACATGGAACAGCTCTGAAATCGTGTACGGCCCAGAAACAATGTCTGGCAAATCCTCAATCTCCCATTAGCTAAATGACAGAATGGAGCAGCTGCGTTTTAGACCTTGTTCTTGAATCTGGAATTGATGCCAAATTAACAATATTCTAGCCGTAATTTTTCCAGAGGACAGGGTGGATTTCTTGGCCTAATATTTGTCCTCTTGGCATCATATTGCCAAAGAAAAAGTGTCCAGGCATTTGTCTCCAAAAGCGTGCTGCCCCAGGCAACAACCTGGTGGTTTTATCACATGGAAATTCTTCCCATTTCTGTCAGTTGCCATATTCTGCTTCTTGGCCTTCAGGGTGCTACTAATATATGTGCACCGCATAGAGTCTGACCCCAGAATATGTATTTGTTGCAGTGAATTGAATCAGACATACACCCTGAAATCTAATCCTTGTCTATCTCTTCATCTTCACCTCCCACACTACCCCCTGGCTGAACTACGTCTAATTTCCTGCATGTCATCCAAGCTGCCTCAACTCACAGCTCTTGCTCAGGCTGTCGCCTCTTCCTGGAATGCTCGTGAAACTCCCCTCTTTGTCACCTAGCCAATTTCCAGTCATCCCCAATCTCTTGCTAATGCACCCGTCACCTATATCAGTGCAGGGTCTGCCTTGGTACAGTCTTTCAGCATCATATACCTATTGAGCATCTAGGTGCCTTGCAGTGGGCCGGATGCTGGGAAGTCTGGGAAGCATGATGTTGTCATTATATAACCATAGGAAAATCCCGAGGCCCCCCTGGCAGCCCCACAAATGATCTGTCATGGAAAAGATGCTGGAGTTAAAATACTGTGATCATAATTCTTAAGCAAATTACTCCAAGATTTATGTGCTGCTTAATCAGAAAATAGGCCATATGTGGCATAAAAAAAGCAGAACATGTAGTATCTGCAAATTCTTTGGTATAAATCCTATTTGTTTGCAAATTGAATTTGCTTGACTGCAGTCTTTTTAGGAAACAGAGAGAAACTGGCCCTCAGTGTTTCTGATGAGGAAAGAAAGTTGCCACAATATCTGCCACCAGGAAAGAAGGCTTAGAGCATCTCCCCTCCTTGGAATGGTCTCCTGCTCAGGTAGGCAAGGCCTGGCTGCAGGAGGAGGTCCCCCCCTCTGTCCCCACGCACTTTTATATTCCACGCTAAAGACCAAGTGAACCGAACCTGCTCTGGAGCCTCGATCATTCATAAAACCAGGCCTGTCACCTTCAGGCAGAGAGCAGGAGCAGCCTGAGTCATCTGTGAGTATCTCCAGGCCCTGCGTTGTGTAGGTGACAAGGCCACTAAAGCCCGACTGGCTGGTCTCCATCCCTTGGTTTTCTGAAACTCCCTTTTCTTTGTGGTTGAATGAATCATATAAGGACAATCCGAAAAAGAGGTGTCATCACTCCTTCTGGGAGATTGCAAAACCAGCGGTGAACAAAACAGATGACTTCCTTATCTTCATGGAGGGTAGACTCTAGTGGGTGTTGCCATGATACCTTGTGCAGATTTCTATGGGGACCACATCAACATTGTTCTGGATGTGTCAGCTCATGCGTATGTCTCTTGGGCTGTGAAAATCTTTGGAGTCTTATTCACCTTTGTGTCCATAGTTCCTCGACTATCTTCAGCTCCATGTTGCTCTCATAGTGAAGATTGGATGAATGAATGAATCTGGTCACAATAACATAGATCATATATAAAAATAGAGTGCTTAGAAACACCTCTTATTTGTAGACACTTTGGGAAATGTGAGATAAATTTACAATAAGTTTTATAAAGCAAATTAAATACCATAGCATTAAAAAATTTGAACTTTGGCCTATTCAAGTGAAAGGGGTCAAGATTAGTGAATGGTGAGAAGGAGAAGAGAGAGCACTTGCTCAAGACAAAATTTGCTCACAGGTAGTTGGGTACGTGGATGGAGGCAGGTGGTGAGTGGGAAAATTTTGCTAGAAATGCATTGACTGGAAAACTGATCCTTACAGGGTTAGGAAGGAGTGTGGTATTTCTGCAGCCCAGCATGCCTGCACGTTCTGCCTGAGCTATAGCTGCACGGAAATTCAGTGGAAAGCTTTGAAATAAAAACTGGAAGGATTTGGGAGATATGTATAAAGCAGCATGGAAATCATTCACCTTCCTTTTTAAGTGATTAAAGAAAAGAAATGGGAATGCAGGTCGTATACTCAAGAAGTATATTATCTGTGCTGTTGGCTGCAGTTCTTTCAGGGTGACTATATTTAACATTAGCTATTAACTTTCATTTGTTTACAACTTGTCTTAATTTTACCTTTTACCTCCTGAAAGATAGATTTAAATTGCAAAGTGTATTTTCTTATTTCCTTCATGATATAATCAAAAACAAGGTTCTTCTACAAATTTAATTAAAAATTGACCAGTTGGTTTTTAAGTACTTCTTTGGACATAATAGAGTAGCATTCTCATTCTCTCTCTCTCTCTCTGTCTCTCTCTCTCTCTTCCTTCCCACTCCCCTTTTTCTTTATCTTCTTTTGCTCTCAGTTTAGCTCTTACTTTCACTTATTAATGGTGGTAAAAAATATAAAATAGCAATACTGTCAGACAAGGAAAACTTAACAAGTCAAGTTCCTACAGAACTCAATGTACAAATAAAGCTGTCCTCACCCCTGCCAATTTGCTTTGACAATTTACAACTTTTCAGAATTATACATTCATGTGTAGTTTTTCTCTCAAAAATCTTCAGCCCAATGTTGACAGGCCTGGCAGTTTCCTTCTTACCAAAAAGTCATGCGCCCGTTCTCGATTTACGTCATAAATGCCGTAATTGCCATTCCTTTCTCCTAGGTGCTTCCAGGGTTAGCATTTGGGCATCCTGCCCTCACCTCACCTGAACACCCTTAAAGCCATATCCATCATCTTTCCTCCAAAATGGCTCCCTTGCCTGACTCCCAATTTCTCCTGCTCTGAATCCTCCTCTGCTCCCCCACTTCCTGCAGCATAAGAATCTACTCTTTAGCCCAAAGAGCATGGAGTGGATGAAGGCATCTGGTCTTTGAGTCACACAGTTCTGGATTCAAATCTGCCTCTGCCACTTGGGCCAGTTGGTTAACCCTGTGACCCTATAAAAGGAGATGACAACACCTGTAGAGAGCATTTGATAAAAACCAACTAGGTAACACAGGGCTTTGCATTCCTTCATTCAGTCTATTTTTATTGAGCACCTGCTTTGTTCAGGCCATGTGCTTGGGTCTAAGGCTGAAAGACTCAGTCCTTTTGGAGTTTCTAGTATAGCATTTAGCCAGCCAGTGTTCAGTAAGCTGAAGCTATTAGCCATAAATGATTACTATCTTTTATTCAAGGCCATCTCATTCTGGTTTAACCCAGCTTTCTGCCCTTATTTCCTTCATGTCTGTTCTCTTTCCAATAAAGATCTTCTGTGTAGGGTCCCTAGAGGAATCTTGCACTTTCTGGACCCCCTGCTTTGTTTATCTTGACTTCTAAACCTAGAAGGTCTTTCTCCTTCCTTTCTGTATATTTAAATCCTTTTTACCCTTTAAGAATTAGCTGGCTCCCATGAGGTCTTTCTAGACTATTTTAGATGACAGTTCTTTCTTCCTCTTCTGAAACTTTGTAACAGTGGTCCTTACCTTGGAGAAGGAGAAAAATCACCCAGGGATCTTGTTGACAGTGCAATTCCCAGGCCCCATTTCCACACATTAAGTCATACTCTGGGCTGTGCAGTGTTGCAAGCAAAAGTATAGGCTTTGGAAAACACAAAGTCACAAAGAACATGATTTCTACTATCCCATGGAGAACTCCAGGTCCAGAGACTTGAGGGGAGTTGATCAGATCCACAAGGACTGCTTAGTGGGGCACAACACAACACAGATAGAATCCCAAGATGAAGTCCTCATGTTACCAGGATGCAGTCAAATTCAAGTTCAGCACAATTAGGGAGGAATCTACACAGCCAAGTACAAGGGTCCAGAACTGAGAAGAAGCCACTCCACCAGCTGGAAAGACTAGATCAGGAGCCCTCAGAGTGTGTTCTTCAGACCAGCAGCATCAGCATCACTGGGAATTTGTTAGAAATGTACATTATCTGGTCCCACCTCAGACCTATTGTATTCGTTTGCCAAGACTGCCATAACAAAATACCACAGAATGGGTGGGTGAAGCAACAGACACAGTTCTGGAGGCTGGAAGTCCAAGATCAAGGTGTCAGCAGATTTGATTTCTTCTGAGGCCTCTCTCCCAGGCTTTCAGATGGTTGCCTCCTCACTGTGTCCTCACATGGTCTTTTCTCTCTGTGTGTACACATCTGTGTCCTAATCTCCTCTTCTTATAAGACATCATATTGGATTAGGGTCTACCCACACGAACTTAGTGTACTTTATTACCTCTTTAAAGGCCCTATCTCCAAATGTAGACATATTCTGAGATACTGACAGTTAAGACTTTAACATATGAATTTGGAGAAGAGGGGGACACAAACCCAGAATACCTACTGGATCAGAAACTAGGGGTAAGGTTCAGCAATCTCTGTTTTAACAAAGTCTCCAGGTGGTGGACACTGAAGGTTGAGAACCACGAGATAAACTACATGGGAAGCTGGATAATGCTGAACCATGTATTGGAAGTAGCATAAAGATGAGTGAGTTGTTAACAGTGTTCCACTTAGCCTTATATTCACGTCCATGGTTATACTGTACCATGACCTTCAGGGCTGGGAGAAGGTTCCCAAATCATTGCGGTCATGTGGGAGCATCTACAGTGTGGGTTTTCTCCACCCATGGGGTGAGGCTAAGCTAGCCT
>RJWJ010018643.1:0-31312 GCA_004363605.1 Indri indri
AGAGAGGGGTCCCCTGGCCAGTAAAGGAAAGCGGCCGAAGCGCTTAGTGCCTGGGGAACACCCAGCCAGAGGCGCGACCGATTCTTTTCAGCGGGAGCAAAAACCTCCAACCTAGTCGGGTGCGTCGTTGAAGCATAATAAATTTTTGGAGCACTTTTAGAGCAGATGTAAGAAGAAATTAAGTTCAGATTTAAATTCGAGCTAGTTTCTGTTAATGTAGTATGTTCTGACCCTGATGTAGAGAAACAAAACAAAACAAAAAGATCTTGAGTCTCGCTTGTCGCCCAGGCTTGAGCGCAGTGGCAAGATCATAGCTCACTGCAGCCTCGAACTCCTGGGTTCAAGCGATCCTCCCACCTCGGCATCGGAAAGTGCTGGCATTACAGGTGTGAGCCACTGCATCCGGCAAAGAAAAGTCTTTATGTGTGTCTAGAGCAATGGTTCTCAATTGGGGGGCGAGGGAGGGACTTTGCTTCCCCAGGGGATATTTGGCAATGTCTGCAGACATTTTTGTTTGTAACAACTTGGGGTGGGGTGCCGCTACTGGCATCTAGTAAGTAGAGGCCAGGATGGTCTCTGGACAGCCCCCACAACAAAGGACAGCCTCCCACAACAAAGAATTATCTGACTCAAAATAGCAACAGTAGGTTGAGAACGAACTGATGGGCAACAGCAGCATCCCCCTGGGAATCTCAGGCCCACCCCAGACCTACGGAATCAGAAACTCCGTGTGGGGTTGGGGGAGTCAGGGGGGCAGCATTTTATGCTTTAACCAGCCCTCCACATACTTCTGATACATGCTCAAGTACAAGAAACCCTGGTCTCCAGCTGTACTTTCCAGTACAGTAGTCACTAATATGTAGCTGTTTAAATGAATTAAAACAAAATAAAGTTTAAAAATTCAGTGCCTTGATCACACTAGGAAATTTCAAGTGCTCAGTAGCCACGTGTGGCTAGTGGCTACCATATTGGACAGCACAGATATGAAACATTTCTATCACTGCAAAAAGTTCTAGAGCTGTGTTCGCCAAGCCTTTCTCATGAACAGGAAAAGCCAGGAAACACGCAGGTTGAGGAAGAAGGTTTCTACCCCACCATCTCTACACAGATGCATCCTGAATCTGAGCTGTGGCAGACATGGGACCATGCGGTGAGTCTGAAAGAGTCCTGGGCTGAGGTCAGGAGGACGAGATTTGAATTTGGGCATCAGATTTACAAACGTATGGCACTGTCGTGTCGTGATTCAGAAACACGCTGCCAGGAATTTTACCCTTTTGTGCCATGGACTCCTTTGGCAGTCTGGTGAAGCTCATGGACTGCTTCTCAAAAGAAGGCTTGTAAAGGCATACAATAAAATAAAATTACAAAGAAAACCAATTACATTGAAATGTAGTTATCAAAATAAAAAAAACACAGTTGCGATATTGTAATATATATGCTTCTTTATTAACACAGTAATTAATAAGATAGAGTGGCAGGTCTAATAACTGCTGTAATTTCAAAGAAGTGATAAGTGAAAATGATATTTTGCAATCTGCGCAACAACGGTAATATGATATGAAATATCTGTGATTTCTACTGGAGACAAGGTCTCAGGTACTGCTAATACTGCCGTGATTTGTTGCCTACGTTCATAATTGAAGGAAATGCTAAATCTCATTAGAAAGGTAGTAGAAATAAAGAGGCGATTTTTTTTTTCCCATCCAAGTTCACAGCCTGACGGATTTGGAACCTCTGGTGGAGTGGCTCCACTATCCCCGCACCCCGCTGGTAGAGGGTGAGCAAAGACAGAGAGAGGAGAGGCTCACCAGGGAAGTTTTAGGGGCCAGGCTTGGAAGTGGCAGCGTCCTTGCAGAACTACTCCCAGGGGACTGAGAAACGGGTGCCCTGACACGGGTGGGCACATTCGGTCTTTGTCACACCTAGCTACCTCAAAGATCAAATAAGAAAATGGATATGAAAGCATTCTGTCACACCGGAAAAAGAGTTTGATTTACTGAAAGCAAAATTGTCGTGAGAACTGGAAATGCTATGATAGGAGCGCTTCTTCCTCCAGCAGAGAGCTGGAGAGAGGAAACGCCAGCTTGTGGGGAAGAGTTTAAGGGCATTTCCAAGACTTGACATTTCAGCTTTAATACCAAGGCTACTCCTGCACCATTTCTACACCAGACCCCACCATCCTACCCCTCCCCTCCCCCACCCCAGAGAAACCCAGAAAAGTTCCAGGACTTTATGCCTGGTACAGCCCACCTCCCTAGGTCATTCAAATTGAGGCCTGGCAGGCCCCCAGGAGGGAGGTAACAAAATTAAAAATAGCCTCTCCTCCAAGGAAAAAAATTAAAAATAGATTCCAACCCACATGAAAATTTGGGTGGAAAGAAAGGAAAGGAAAACAAAATGAATCATCTTTATGTGTTTTGCTGAGCGAGAGCCCGTTGCCATGACTACGGGGCCCTGTGTGTAGGCCTGGTCTTTTCCAGCAAGTTCAAGGCCCGCCGAAGAGCCAATGGGGGCGGCCCCATTACCAATATGTTATAGCCATCAGATCTGTGATCCCCCAACACAGTTGCTGCCACCAAGCAGGTCGTATTAATGACTGTCACAGTTAATTTAGTGTTTCCTTCCATTGTGATCTATCACTGTAATTGAGCAAACAAGAGAACTTGCCTGAGTCTCCTGGGAGTTTAGGGAAATCTTGCCTGGTTTTGCAATCTAGACAGGGGAGGTTATGCGAACTTATGGAGGAGGCCGATCTTAAATCACTGAGTGGGAAAGCCAGCTCTCCAGCTGGCATCAGTCTGCCGCTGCCTGCCTTCCTGGTGGGCTCGCTGGTGCTGCACGTGAAAGCCCCCTTGCAGGCAAGGAAAGGTGAGAGGATCAGCAAGGCCCCATGGCCTCAGTGGCTGGTCAAACAAAGCCGGGACTGTGGCCCAATCCCCTGGGCAGGTGATTGGCTTGGGAGACAGTCCCCCAGATTCAGAGGGGATATATATGTTCATGACATCCCCTTCTTAGAACTGGAGTTTCAGACCTTATCCTAAACTGGAAGGGGCAGCCTCGGGCTTTGGTGAAGGCTCTTGTCTCATATGCACTTTTCTAAAACAGTAGGGTTCTGCCTTTAAGAAAACCCAATATATTGAAAATTCAAACTTACAAAATAAATAAGATGGAGGTTGGAGGAAGAGAAGACTCACTTTATAAAGAATTCTTCACTTTAAAATAATTGGCCTGGAAATGTTCCTTACAGCAGACAAAAGAGACATGTCAGCCAAATGCAATATCTGGTCCTAGACTAGATCCTATACTAGAGGAGGGAAAATGCTACAGGAAACATTATTAGAACAATAGATAAAATTGGAATATGAATGGTAGATCAGGTTAAAAGCTTATACTTGATGATAAATTTTGTTGAAGTTGATAACTATACCTTTGCTAGGTATACTATGGTTATATAAGAGAATATTCTTATTCTTAGAAAATACTGAAGTATTTAAGGGTAAAGGGCATGATATATTCAAGTGCTAAGGTCCGAATGTTTGCATCCCCCCAAAATTCATGTGTTGAAATCCTACCGATGTGTTGGTATTAGGAGGTGGGGCCTTTGGGAGCTGATTAGGTCATGAGGGTGGAGCCCTCATGAATGGGATTAGTGCCCTTATAAAAGAGGCCCCAGAGAGCTTACCCCTTCTACCACATGACGACACAGCTGGAAGGTGCCATCTATGAATCAGAAAGCAGGCCCTCACCAGACACCGAATCTGTCAGCACCTTGATTTTGGACTTCCCAGCCTCCAGAAATGTGAGCATTGAAATTCTGTTGTTTATAAGCCGCCCAGTTTACGGCATTTTGTTATAGCAGCCCGAATGGACTAAGAAAGCAACTTACCCTCAAACAGTATGGAAAAAAATTCGTGTGTGTATGTGTGTGTACGTGTGTATAGCTAGGTACAGAGAGAGGGTATATAAACAATAAAGCAATGAGGCAAATGTAAAATGTGAAAAATAGGTGAATATGGATAAAGGGTATTTGGCTGTTGTTTTGTCAAAATTGGCTCCAGTTTCCTTTTAAATAGCCTTCCCAGTGTGTTTAAGCATAATTTAATTCTGAAAAATTCAATTTACACTCAACTTTTTAAGGACAACTCTGGTATAAGAAACTCAAGTACATCTGGGATTGTATTCCTTACATCTTTCATACATAGCAAATATACTCTAGACCAGGCTGTCCAACAGAAGTTTCTGTGATGATGAAAATGTCACATATCTGCACCATCCAATATGGTAGCCAGTAGCCACATGTGGCTATTGAGCATTTGAAATGAGGCTAGTCCTAATGCAAGATGTGCTGTTAAGTGTAAAATACGTACCAGATTTCAAAGATTTGGTGTGAAAAAAAGAATGGAAAGTATTTGGGGTATATTGGGTTAAATATATTAATAAAATTAATTTCACCTGTTTCCTTTTAATGCGGCTTCTAGAAATTTTTGAATTACTTACATGGCTCACATTTATGGTTCATTCATATTTCTATTAGCAGAATTGCTCTAGAAAATCATGGAAGATAGGCTGCTTCTGACTTGCCTCTCCTGGTCCAGTCAATCTGGCATGGTGAATATTATGGTGGAATAATGCCTGATTTTAGGGTCTCCAAAGGGCAGGATCCTTCAGAGCCCAAGAATAGGCAAGGGAAAGAGTTCGTGGAGAAGTACTACAAATAGAGGCAGCATCTTGTAGAGGAGATGTTTAGTTCAAAGCCCACAGGCAAGAGAGGGCCTGGTGGGTTTGAGATACAAACTGGAGCTCAGAGTGGGAGGAGAGTGGCAAGAGCTTGGGTTGGAGATGTGGGCCTTTCAAGCCCCACTGAGAAGCTTGCATTTTTCCCTAAGGCCGATAGGAAAGCATCAGAGTATTTTAGGCAGGGAAGTGCCCTGATCCAAACTGAGTTTGTGAAAGATCATTTTGGTAGTTCCCTTAAGTCTGGCTGTGTGGTAGAGATTGCAGATTTCTACCACTGTAGAACAACGTTAGGGTGATCACTCAAGTCCTTGTTCCTTTCAGCCAGAAAACCCTGACCAACAGCTCTCAACCCAAAGAAAGAACAGGGCCTCATCCAGGATAGCCCCAGTGTAGCTGACTATATTCTCCAAAAATGCCCATATCTTGGCCCCGTGTGTTCTAGCACCTTACACTTCCCATCAGGAGATGGAGTCTATTTCCTGTGACTACTTCCATCAATGGTGTTCAGCAGAAGTGATACTATGTAACTTCCAATGCTAGGCCATAAAAAGGATACAGCTTCCACATGGCTCTCCTTGGGGACACTTGCCCTTGGAACCCATTCACCATGCTGGGAGGAATCCCAGACTACACAGAGAGGCCACAACCAGCTAAGGTCTCAAGGCCGACAGCTAGCTTCAACTGCCAGACACGTGTGTACACAAGCTTTCTGATGGTTCCAGCCCCTAGCCTTTGAGTCTTCCAGCTGAGACAAGAGATAAGCCATTTCCGCTGTGCTCTGTCCAAATTTCTGACCCACAGAATCTGTGAGCATTAAGTGAATGGTTGTTTTAGGCCACTTAGTTTGAAGGTTATTTGTTTTGCAGCCCTAGTCCTTGGAACATCCAGAGTGTAGCCATGAACATCCAAGCTTTACTGAAAGAGGGCAATAGCTGCAATGCATGCTGGTACATGGGGGTGGGGCCTAAGCAACAGCCACTAGCCAACCCACTAACACATTCTGGGGCAGGGCACAGACCAGCTGGTATCCCACTGAGAGCTTAGCATTTAGCTGCTGGTAGGTAGTTCTCAATGGAGTTTTCTAGAATTATCAGGGGCTTGGGCAACTTTGTAGAAGAAAGAGTCAAATAAAATGCAGAACAGATTTAAAAGCACTAAGTTTGACATTAAATAGGTGTTAAAATATGTGTCATCTCTATTGCCTTTCAGCTCTAGAGAACTCCAATCATGACAATAATTAATATAATGGCTTGATTTATTGCACTCTTCTTAAGGATCATATTTATTTCATTATTTTAAAATGTTTGAATCACCCAGGCAGGCTGGCTAAGGTAAAAGATTGCGGAGAATGTTCTGCCAGGAAAAAAAAAAAAAAAGAAAGAAAGACAAGACATAATTTATAAAATTAGTAACGTAAAGGAAAAGTGACTGTCCGTGGACTTGAAAAATAAGCTGGCTCTAGGCAATCTTGGAGGTGAGGTCAATTTTTAAAAATATAGAAGAAGCCAAAAGCCGAATTACTTACATAGTCAGATGAAGTGTTCTTGTGAACTGGTTGCTTACTGCTGTCTCCTGACTCAGCCTATGTTTGCTAAAATGCCTGACAGTGCCCGAAGGAGGGAACAGTGTCGTTGGCCTTTGTAGCTTGGGTCACGTGGGGGATGGGGGGTAGTGGCAGGGGTCCGCCCATGTGCAGTCACCCACAAGCACACACTCTGTTCTCACCCTGCACCAGAAGAACGCCCCCTTCTTGCCCGGAGGGACGAAATGCCGTCACCTCAGCCTACTAAAGTGAGTCACTGGGTTGGGTGGGGGCGGGGGAGCACGGAGGAAAGGCCCCTCCCAGAGAAGGGCAAATTTGTGCCGGAAGTGATCAACCTTTTGAGTGGGAGGGGGAAGGAGAATGCTGGGAACTCTCACGTGGATGTTCTCCTGACTCTGACATCTTTTAATCCATATAACGAGCATATGAAGGAGATCTTTGTAATCCACCATATTATGGATGAGAAAACGGAAGCGGAAGCTCTGGGTTTAATTTCCCAAGACCACAAAAATCAAACATTAGAAAACAATAATAATCAGATATCAATAACTACTATTTTTCAAGCCCTTACTTACTATGGACCCAGGAAGTTACTCCTAACAACTTAACTTGCATTATGTGGCTATCATTATATGCAATGTACAGATGAGTGAGGCTAAGAGAGATAACTGGTCCAAAGTCAGAAGACCACCCCCTCCCCCAAATTATCCCCAGGCCTCTGTTCAGCCCAGAGAAATAGCAGGGCTGCACCAAGGGTGTGAATGAGGCAGCAGGACCTGCCAGGGAGAAGCACCTGGGAGGGGAGGACAGTACTAATGGGTGTAGTGCAGAGAGTGTGTCCCCTGAGACAGACACAGAGAGAAAACAAGCTGCAGCAGTGTCTCTACGGATGGTGGGCCCAGGGATTCACAGCCTAATGAACTAGATCATGAAATCTCATTTGCGTGTTCGATAGCTCCTGCCATGTGCTCAGGTTCACTTAGGACAGAAAAAAAAAAAAGGAGGGGGCTGGAAAGGGCTCATTTTTCGTGCTCTCAAAGCGTGGGAAGATTGATAGGGAGAGAGGTCCCAGGGGGCCTCCCCAGGAGGCAGGCGTAGCCCAGTAAGGCTGAGAGAGCTGGGAGGCCTGAAAGTCAGCACCAACAGCTGGATGGATGTCCTACGCGAGCCATGGCCAGCACGACAGCCTGCGCGGAGCAGGGCTCGCTGCCGACAATTCATAATTTAATTTACTGAGAAAGCAGCTACGTGCATCCTCCTACGATCTCCCAGCAGGAGGATGCTGTAGGAGGGTGGCCATGGGGCCCCCGCAGAGCGGCGCTTCTCAAACTATCTGTGGTAAAGGATCAGTTGTTTCTTATTTTTTTGTTTTCCCAATCTGTCACCAACAAATCTTTGATAAAGTACAACAAAAATGAATTACTGGGAAAAAAATGAAATTGAAAAAAGCCCAAAGTTTTAGTATTTGGATTTCAACAGACGTAAATTGACTCTGTCATATCGTTAGAGAAGTTTTTAAACGCTTATTCTCAGTTTCGGTACTATCTTGTCACTTACAGGTAACAGATTGCTCTCGAACCAGCCCTGGTCTGTGGACCACCCCTTGAGCAGTGCTGCAGCAGAAGACTCCAGAATGGTTACGCAGAGCCTCCCACCCCAAACTAGGAATGGTGAGACATCTTTGAAGAGGAGATCTCTGGGCAACGGGTTTGGCAGGACACAAATGCATGGCAGCCTTTAGCTGAGTATAAAATTCTACAAATGTTGATGCTTGTCACATTTTTACTCATGGCAACCCCCCCGAGGGACAGAGCTAGGACACATACTGTATTTGGTCTTCCTTAAATGGGGAAACCAAGGCTCAGGGCAGTATGGGACTTATTCAAGTTCACAAGGAGCCTGTGAAGCCCAGGTCTTCCTCATTTCCCATAACCTCTTAAACCAACTTCCTCATTCTGGTGAGAGGATATCATTGTCTTTACAGGGCACCCCAGGGAAGATGTTCTCTTCCGCAGAGTTCCCTCTTCTCTGTGGTTGCCGACAGCTTCCGTGGGCGTCACTCAGCTTCCTCCTAACTCTCCTACCTGCCTTCCTCACTCCCACTTCCATAAGGAATGGGAGTTTCAGCCCCTCCCAAAGGAGAAAGCTGAACAGGATGCCCAAATCACAGAACCTCTTCTTGTTGGCGACAGGAACCAGGAGATCCACGTCCAATATTTCCTCTCACCCAGTGTCAAATCGTACCTTCTGGACTTGAGAGGGCATCTGGAACCACTGGGGTCTGGACCCTCTATGCCCTTACTGTGGCACCCTGCTGTCTGAGCCTGTTTTCCTTGTCACACTCAGAAGGGAAGGGTCTGTGCAACCCTCTCTCCCGTCCAAGCCATCCACAAGCCCATGCTATAGACCAATCACCATCTCCTGGCTTAGCAGCTGCCAGCAACAGAAAAACCTGCTTTGGCCAGTTCCGTCTTCGCCAGCAGATGTCACTATAGCCTGACCTCAGGTTACCAAAAATGAGCCCCTGATTTTGATTTTAAAGCTCTGAGAGGACCATAGGTAAACAGGCACCCAGAAGATACATTCCTTTTGCTCTTTTTCTTTTCTTCCTATGGGGCAAACTTGCTGGCTGCCCGAAAGATGGTTTTTATGCCTCTGTTTCACCATCTGTAAAATGGACACTTCCCACACGTTCCCTCCTTTTCCTACAGGGATGCCGTGAGATTACAGAATGACACTGATATTCCAGAACTAGTTGGTTTCCCTCCTCACAGAACCTCAGTTATTTCCTCAAACAGAGGCTAAAATCAGAGCATCCCTATGATAACTGACTTACCTTGCATTTGCCTTAACAGGTACCCGGAACCACCTCCACCTACTCCCGTTTCCATAGTAACAGAAAGGTCCAAAAAAAAAAAAAACCTCTAACAAAATAAGACACCTAAGAGGCATAAACAAAATATGTGATGGTGTGGGAGGCTGTAAAGTTTTTATTGCCACCTGTTTGGGAAGACCTGCATAATTCAATCGTGCTCCTGGCATTTGTGAGCGAAGCAATCACCCCAAAGTTGTGGTAATAAAGCCTTTATAGCCCCCCATGCTGGCATGCCCGCTTTCTAGGTACAAAGCCCCAGTTTGATAAACTTCCGCTTCTCACATTTGCATAATGGAAACGGACGAGATTTTAAACCCAGGCTGTTGGGAGGCATAACTCGCAGCTCTCCTGGAAGTGAATCACGAGCTCGCCTGGGTGGAGGTGGCTCCGAGAGGCACCAAGCCCCGCCGACAGGACCGCAGGGCAGGGCAGGGGCGCCAGGAAAGACCCTCCCGGCTCCCTCAGACCTGGGGCCAGGCCGGGTTCTGGAAGAAGGTCACATTGCTCCTGGGTCAGAGAATCAGAGAATCATTGTAACATCAGGAGTGCCCTTGTGGTGAGCACACTGGCAGAGACAGCCCGTCTGGGGCAAGTTTGGGGCAGAGAGGGTGGTTACGACCCAAGTAAGCATCTGATGTCTCTCCCCATCCTTCCCCCCACCCCCACCCTGCTTTCTGGCGCCCTCGCATTTTCTGGTACCCTCTCCCTCAATATGCCATCCACCTCGCATCACTCCCACAATTTTTTGCAGAATATGCCCGTTGGGGACGGGGGCTGGGGTAAGGAGTGGCGGTGGCTGCTCTTGGTGCCTCCCCCTCTCTGGAGATTACTGCAGCCCTGCCGGCGCTCAGTGGTAAAAGTTTGAACGTGTCTGCAGAGCTTAATCAAATGCTAATTCCGTGTGGTGAAAGAATTTGCTGGAATCTGCAAGGGAGCTCCTGGCAGCAAGAAAATGCGTTGATTCACTCCCAAATCTGCTTTGCCCAAGCCGGGTGCGATTTAGACTGTAAAGCTGCATTAAATCACAAAGTGCTGTGTGGATCACACAGCCATCCTTTGTGTCGTTAATGAAGGGAAAAACAGGGCTTTATTCTGAAGCTTTGTGTATAATCAGATGCCATGTTGTAAAGCTCTGGAAAACACACCAGAAATCATAATTGGGAGGAAATAAAAGGGTTAGTCCAAAACAGCATATGATTTAAATAAGAAGGAAAAAGAAACTGCCCCCAAGATTTGTGCGTTTCAAGAATCAACTTTTAATTCATTCGCAGGGAGATTACAGAAGGGGAGGAGCAGCCTTTAAAATAGTATGAAAAGCTAGTTTAGATGTAAATGAGAGATAATGGGCTTTCACCAGGAAATAAGCAAGGGGGCCAAGTTTGTGCCCAGGGCAGGGGGGATGGGGGGGTGACATCTTGGTCTGCAGGGCTCAGAAGCCCTCTAGACCCAGACGCTGCAGAGAACATGGGGTCTGTGGCCTGGTGGAAGAAAGGGGAAGTTTCGTGGCACAGGTCAGTCAGGTACCCAGCATCCAGAGGAAGAAAACGGAGTGCTGGCTGCCCGTGGTGGTCCCCCAGGGTTCTAGGGCTTGGCCAAGTGGGGGTGGTTGGGGGGGGTGGCAAAGCTAGATTGTTGATTGTTGCTTTAACATGGAAAATCTCTTTGGTGCGAACATTTTAAGGTGGCTAAGGAAGGGGCTTGAGGCTCCTATGCTTGTCTTACAGCTGGAGTTAAGGAGCGCTGTGCCGAGCCCTCCCCAGCCCTAATTCACTAATGATTTGCTTATTAGTTCGGATCAGGGAGCCAGCTTCTGGAGAGATGTGAATTGGCATTGATTTAATCCTCTTCCCAGCACGCGCTCCCAGCCCAGGGTGAGGCTGGGAGGGGAGAGGGGGGCTGCCAGCCTGTTCAAGAGCAAGTTGCTGCTTCTCTTGCCTGGCTTTGTCTGCTTCCCTCACCATCTGCTCTCAGGCAGAGAGGAGCCGTGGGTGAAGGGGGCGAGCCCCAGAGCCCACACCCGGGCTCTAGACCTGGTTGACTCTGGGCGATGCTGAGCTCAGTGGCCTCCTGGGGAAACACAGGGTGTGGATGAGATGCTGTGAGCTCCAGCATCTCTAATTAGATACTCTGGGGCCTCTGGAACGTTTTAGGGGGGAGTAATCCTGCCCACAATTCATTCGGTGTTCTGTGAGCCAGGTGCTATTTCATGTGTGATGTCACCAGCCTCTCGGGTAGATACCGTCATTATCCACACTTTACAAGGGAAGAAACTGAGCCTCAGAGAGGTTAAGTCGCACAGGTAAAACGTTGGAACGCAAGCTGTGTAACTCCGGAGGCTTTGATCCTCAGCACCACACTATGTGGTTTAATCCGAGCTGCTTCTGCTCACACATGCCTTCTTCTCGTCTGATCGTCCCTTTGTAAACTGCCGTCGAGAGCGCTTTTCTCCATCCTTCTTCTAACCAGATAACTTAGTAATAGTCAAGGACTTAGTGTTCTAGAGCACACTGCCCATGGTTCATCTTTGTGACTGAGTGCCCTTTTCTGAGCATGACAAGAAGCACAACCCAGGATTTGTTTATTACAACCTGCCTGGCCTAATTATAGACCCAGCTCCACACCTTTGCTCTGGCAGTTCCCACGACCCACACTCCCTATCCTTCCCTTCTCCACCTGTCTAAAGCCTACCAATACCCCCATGGCTTAATGTCATCTGTTGGCAAGTTGACAGTCATCTCTGTCCCCACTCTGACCTCTTCTATGGACAGTTCTCTTTTCTGTACCACCATCGGGCACTTAACACACACCTTCCTGTTGCCCATCTTTTCATATGTACCTGGGCTTACTTTTCTTGTCTCCTCTGTCTGGCTGAGCTTTTGAGAATTGGAACTGAGTCTTCTGCTTCTCTACATTTCTAATTCTATGGTCTCTCGAACATAGTAGGCCCTCAGAAAATACTTGCCAGTTGACTGATTACTAACACATGGCACTAGACTTGTGGAAATCTCTGGTGGGTATCTTTTCAACCCCCGTCAACCCAGCTGCTCCTCAAAAGAGACCCATTACAGATTTCACTCTGTTTCAGAATGCTATTAAAGGTCCAACTAAAGTGAGAGTTTCCAAGAAATCCCTGAAGTTGACTGGTCATGAAGTCAGTTCCAAAAGAGATCAAGCAGCATTTATTAAACTCCTACTGTGTGCTCAGACACTGCACTAGGCATTGAGAATATCGAAATGAATGAGATATAGGGATTGCCTTTCCACCTGGAATATTATAACCCGAACCACACAGCCATTGTGTGGGTCTTGCCCACTAAACGGTAAACTCTGTAAGAACTGGGATCATGCCCAGTTTTGCTCACTATTCTATCTCTAGCACATTGCACAGTAGAAGGCATGCTCAGTAAATACATGTGGAATATGAACATGCAGAGACTTTGCCATGTTACCTCGTTTAATCTTTACCACAACGCGGTGAAATTAGTACAATGATTTCCATTCCAATGATGAAAGGAACAGGCTCAGTGACTTTA
The DNA here is from genome assembly GCA_004363605.1 of Indri indri. Classification (NCBI taxonomy): domain Eukaryota; kingdom Metazoa; phylum Chordata; class Mammalia; order Primates; family Indriidae; genus Indri; species Indri indri. The sequence continues at coordinate 12,689 of RJWJ010018643.1, forward strand.
CGTAAGTTTCTGGAGGTCATGGGCAGGTGCAGGGGGTGGGGAGTCAGACCCGTGTCAGTCTGGCTCTAAACTCATTTACCACACCCCTCACCTAGGACTCCCAGGACACCCTCCTAAGTTGGTAGAAGATGGATCAGAAAGGTATGAGCCAATTCTAAGTGTAGGTTACCATTGTCTCCTTGACGGCCAATTCGGAGCCCAGCTTAAAAGGAAGTGCTCAGAATGAGCCCACCTAGCCCTTGGTTTCTAAATGCCATTTCCCATCAAAAGGAACCAGCCTCCTTGGAGAAACAGATTAAAGAAGGCTAAAGAGACATGACAACTAAATGTCATATTGATCCTAGATTGGATTCTGGATCAGGAAAAGAACATGCTAGAAAGTACAGTATAGGGACTATTGACAGAGTTTGAGTATGGCCCTACGCGTTAGATATTTTTGTGTCAGTATGAATTCCTTGTGTGTGAAAATGATTGTGTGGTTATATAGGAGAATGTTCTTGTTCTTAGGAAACATAAACATAGGCTGAAATACATAGAGGTGAAGTGTTGTGATGCCTGTAAATTACTTTCAAATGGTATGGGAAAAAGATCAGTAGATAGACAGATAAACAAATATGGCATAATAATAATCCGTGACTCAAGATGTAGGGTATATGAGTGCTCATTGTATTATTTGTTCTGTTGTTTCAAAGGTTTGGAATTTTTTGAAATAAAAATTAAAAGAAGAGAGAATTACCAAGAAATGGCCCTGAAAATCGTGTCCACATCCACCAGGAAGGTCTGGGATGGGGGTTGGGGGCCACGGAGGCACATGCATTGGTCACAGTAAGTGGACGGCTGCTGTGAAAATGGGCACATTAGCTGAAGTCCATTCTTACAAGAACACTCTCAAGAAGCTTCTATGGAAACGGACCATTTTTATAGATGTTTTCAAACGTGAAACCAAATTAACTACTGTATACCATTAAATACAGAGCCCTACTTGTGAAAACCCTTGAGTGGTAACCCAGGACAAGGGGGAAGCAGGTTTGAGGGACCCCATCTCCACTTCAGAGACTCAAATCTGGGCCATTTATTACCTCAAGTAACACCTAAATGTCAAAAGGCAAGGACAGAGCCAGAGAGCAAAGCTTGCCTGTGAATACAAATGGGAACAGGCTTTAAAAATAAAGCCGAGATTCAGGTTCCAATACTCCAAATGCCAATCAAAAGACTCATTTATTTTTTAAATATGTGGGTGAGAGTTCAGAATTACGTCTGAAAGGCCACTATCCGGAAATGAGCACAGGATCAGCCTGTAGATTTCTGCACTTGTTTGTCTGCCTCAGCTTCGCTTTAGTGGTGTTTTTTGTTCTGAAGAATAAAGTGGGGAGAGGGCACTACCATTTTGAGGTTTTTAAAAATGAGCCTGTATTTGTGAATTTTTTTTTTTCAAAATAAAAATTGGAGCAAAAGAAAAAGAATGGCTCAGACCTGGCCCTGAAAATATCTGTCGAAGGTAGGTCTGAGAGTGGAGATAGAATCTTTGTAATTAAGGAAAAAGAGGGGGTGGTAGATGTTAGGTCTAAAATTTTACCCTTAGTGGAACTTTGATGACTGGAACGAACTTTTATGTCAACACTTTGAGGAAGGGGCTGAACCCAGGAGGGCATTCTGAAGACAGCTTCCCTGCTAATAAAAGTTGGGATGCATTCGCTTGGAGACTTCTAATTTCTGTTGGTGAAGTTCTAGTGATGCCTTTAGTAGCTGGTGGCAGAACTTCCTCCTAAGACCAGGCAGTTGAGGGGTGGTCTCTGACTAGGGCAGCCCACAAAGCAAATGACCTTGTTCTCAACTGGGAGGGTTCAGCTTACTGCAAAGGAAAACCCTCACTGCCACCAAGACCACCCTGCTATCCCAAGCAGCCACTCTGAAAGCCAGGTATGGGCAGAAGTCCTTCTCAGGGCTCAGGGGAGCAAAGCCTCGCCTTCCTAGCTGGGCACCATTTTGAAGCCCAGAACAAGAGCAAGAACCTGGGACAGATCCCACCAACAGAAGATATTCCCACTTAAAAGAACAGGGACGATTTATTGCTATGGGCCATGGCTATCGCTGTTTGGGTTTTGCTTTGGCTTGGGGGAGGTGGATTATTGCAGAGAATAGAGTCATTCAACCTTCTGCTTTGCCTTCCAAAAGTTCTCACAGAGAAGAGTCCCTGGGCTGAAAGAAAAAAGGCCTGAGCCCTGAATGATGTTGAGGCTTTGGAATTTATATAGAATGCTTTTTTGGTATGTTGCATTCTCTCATTTTGTAAATGTGCCATGTGCGTTCAAAAAGAATATGTAATCTGTTTGTTGAGTGTCAGATTCTATTCATATCCACTAGTTAAAGTTTATTAACTGTGTGGTTCAAATCTTAAATAGCTTTATTTTTTGTCTTCTTTATTCATCAGTTTTCAGAGAGAGATATCTTAACATCTCCAGCTATACTTCCTGGTTTATCTATTATATTCTTTATATTCTCAAGTTGTGCCCATGGTTGCTTTAAATACTTGAGGTTATGTTGATAATTGCATAGGATGTAAATTCTAATGAAGATAAGTATTTCTGTCTGTTTTGGTCTCTGCTGTATCCTTCAAACCTACAAAAATGCTTAGAATGTTGTAGGCATTTAATGTATTTTGCTACATGAATAAATGTGTGTTCATAATTATCTATTCTGGAACCATTATTTCTTCTCCCAGTACATACCATCCCCCTTTGCCCTTTATGGTGTCTATTGCCTTGAATTCTATTTTGTCTGATATTAAAATTGTTACCCCAGCTTTATTTAGTTTTCCTGATATATCTTTCTTCCATTCATTGACTTTCTTTTAGTTTTAAGAATACAGAATAGCTGAAAGTAAACAATAGCAGGCTGGATCCTGATCAGTGGGTTTGGCCCACTTACATTTATTGTAACTTCCATCATGAGTTCATTTTACCATCTTATTTCCCATTTTCTATTAACTGTAATTTCTTTTTGTGTTTGTTTTCTTCTGACTTCCATTGAAAATATCAAATATTTCTCTGTTAGTTAATAAGCTACACATTCTAAGTTTATTCTTCTGCTAACTGCCTCTAGCTTCAATCGATTCATTAAACGACACCTATACCGTGGCAGATTATATTTTCCAAAGATGGTCCCAACAACATCTCCCATCTGACATTCTACATTCCACAGTGCTATTCTACAATGGCACCTTGACACTCCTCCTATTGAGAGGCAGTTGAGGGTGGAACAATCCATATCCTTTCCCCTTAATTCTGGGTAGGCTCGTGATTTGAGTGTAACTTGAACGCTATTAAAGCGACGCTCTGTGCCTTCCAAAACTGGGTCAAAAAAGGTGATGTAACTTCTATCTTGCTTGTTGGATCACTCATGCTAGAGCCCTGAACCACCATTTAAATAGTCCAACTATCCTGAGGCTGCCATGCTAGAAGCCCAAATAGCCCATGTAGAGAGACCACATGGAAAGGCCCTGAGACCAAGTGAAGAGAGAAAGGTGCCCGACCAGCCCCCCGTTGCTCCAGCCCCCTGCCGTTCCAGCTCCAGCCACAGTCTAATTGTAACCACATAAGAGACTGTAAGCCAGAACCACCCAGCTAAGCCCTTCCAGAATACCTGACCCACAGAAATCATGAGAGATAATAAAAGGATTGTGGTTATTTTAAGCCACTAAGTTTTAAAGTGATTTTTATGTGGGTATAACAACTGGAATAGATACATTCTCCCTGGAATAAGAGAAGTACCATAACACGCTCTAACACCCGTCCTTCTAGTTTCTACCTACCCACCCCACCACTGTGTTGGTGTCACTAGAATTTTGCTCTGGATTGATATGAATGTATTTGGTAGAAGGGGATCTTTCACCTTTTTACAGAGCAATGTACTTACTAAGTTATGAAATCATTGTCACTTTTCATATATCTCATAACCAGGGTATTTGGTCCGTTTATTTTGATGTGTGATTTGGTATGTTTATATATGCCATCTTATTTTGTCCTACTTACCACACTTCTTTTTTTATCCTCCATTTCTTCTATTTTCTATTAGATGACTTGAGTTTTCCTTATTCTCTTTTCTCCTCTCCTGGTTTGGAAATTAGGCACTCTATTTCTATGCTTTTGATGTTATCCTTCAATTTTTAGTACACATACTTGACATAACAAAGTCTTAAATTAATCGGTAGTTTTGCTCTCATCCTGAACAACACAAGGACCTTAGAGCACTTAATTTCAATCACCTTCCTACATATTTTATGTTATTGTTGTCCTATTTTGTTATTATCTTTTTAACCCTTCAAATTAGACTACACTGCTGTTATTTCACACATCTGTGCTTGCCAATTTGTTTATTTAACATAGCTTCCTGCATCACACACTTACCTTCTAGGATCATTTTCCTTTTTTCTGGACTATATCCTTTAGGAATCTTTCCAGCAATGATCTGTTAGTGGTAGAGAGTTTTTGTTTGTCTGAAAACGTCTTTATTTCACCTTCATTTAACAAGGTATAGAATTCTAGATAAACTGTTTTCACTCAGTATTTTGAAGATACCATTCCATCATCTTGCGGCTTTTAGTGTTGCTGAAGAGATGCTGGCTGCCAGTCTTAATGTCATTTCTTAGCAAGCAATCTGTCTCTCCTCTCTGATTGCTTTTAAGATGCTCTCTTTTTGGAATTTTACTATAATATGGCTAGGTTTTGCTTTTATTTATCCTGCTGAGGATACACTGTGCATTCTGAATCTGTGTTTCTTCAATTCTGGAAAATTCTTACCTATTATTGTACTGAATATTGCTTCTCCCACATTATCTCTGTTTTTCCCCTCTGGAATGCCTATTAGCTGTATATGGGAATTTTTCATTCTATCTCCATGTATTTCCACTCCCTTTTTTTTTTTTTTTCAGACATAGTCTTGCTCTGTTGCCTGGGCTAGAGTGCCATGGCATCAGCTTAGCTTACAGCAACCTCAAACTCTCGGGCTCAAGCAATCCTCCTGCCTCAGCCTCCTGAGTAGCTGGGACTATAGGTGCGCACCACCATGCCCAGCAAATTTTTTCTGTTTTTAGATGCCTGGCTAATTTCTTTCTATTTTAGTAGAGATGGAGTCTCACTCTTGCTGAGGCTGGTCTCGAACTCCTGACCTCAAGTGATTGTCCCACCTCGACCTCCTAGAGTGCTAGGATCACAGGCATGAGCCACCACACCCGGCCTTCATTCCCTTTCTTATTTTTATTTCTCTGTGTTACATTCTCTGACATCACTCTCTGGTTCAATTATTTCTGTTTAACTCATACACTGAGAGTCTTATTTCAATGACTATATTTTTTTACTTCCAGAAGTTCTTTTTTTCAAACATTCATGTTCTTTTTTATAGTGTCTGTTTTGTGCCTTAGGTTTTTATTGTTTAAAGGCATAGGCTTTAAATCATTTTAAACACGCTAATTTTTGGTCTCTAATAGATTGTTTTGTTATCCAAAGTTCTTGGGTGTCTAATCCTGCTGTCTCTTGCTCATGGTGGATTGTTTCTTCAACTGGTTTTGTATTTTTTAATTGTGAGCTCATCATAAACATGGCTTTATGTGTAGGAATTCTGTAAGGACTGATTGATGGGGTGTCCTTCTGTGACGTTTTGTTTTTGTTTCTGCCAAGCTTTCCCGGGGTTTCACTATCATTTTATAATAATTTATTAGCTTGGGACTCCTGGAGCACAAGTAATACATACTCAATTCCAAACCATCATAAGATATAAGTCAAAAATTTCTCAAGAGACACCATTTTTTACTTAGAGCTAGACCAAGACAGACAAGACCCTCTGAGTCAATGGAAAGATTTTTTTTCTAATCTACCTTCACACAGAGGATTCCAGCTTCATAGAATGTATCATAGGTCCAACTTTTGCATCACAGGGACCCAAAGCATCAACTTCTGCCTAGTGAACATAAAATTGTCCAAGACCCTACAGTACTGAATCAATGTCTCTCCCCATTCACCCCCATCCTCAGGCAGTCACATCATCATTCACAAGCTCACTGCCCTAGTTTTCAGTACCCTTTTCAGTCGCAGCCCCTGTCAATTTCCTGTGTGCTCATCTATTCATTCAGATAAATATTTTTTTATTTCTAGATAACTGTGGAAAATGGGGTTTCAGGTTATCTTGATCACAGTATTGCCAGAACTAGAAGCCAAAATTTATTTATATAAACAAATATGAAATCCACCAGTTTCTGAGATTCCTGGCTGTGATATTAATATTCTTTACTTCAGTATCTCTGACAGATAAATATACTGGTTTACATTTTTTGCACATATTTTTAAATATTGCAATCATAAGGGCTAGCTACTGCCCTAAGTTTCACTGTATGGTGTGTTAAAACTCCTGGCAGAGTATTTGGCCTGCTGAATGGAATTATTCCTTCATAATTAGGACTCTGTTTTAGTACCTATTCCATTGGTCTTAACCTAAAAATACTCTTGCCTTTATACTCTAGTACTATTAAGTCCTTAGCCAGAGAGACAGTGCAGAGTATAAGAAAAAACATAAACGGGCTCTGGAATCAGGAAGACATGGCTTTGTCTTCCAGCCAGGTGTCCTTGGGCAATTAGTCCTATCTGAGCCTCAATTTCCCCATCCATAAACTGGGGATGATAATACCTACTTTGAAGGTATATTAGTCAGGGTTCTCCAGAGAGATAGAACCAAAAGGATAGATGGACAGATATGTAGATAGATGAGAGGAAAGTTATTAGGGGAATTGGTTCATGTAATTATGGAGGTTGAGAAGTCCCATGATAGCTTGTCTGCATGTTAGAGAACCAGGAAGGCTGGTAACATGGCTCATTTCAAGGCCTCAAGGGCCTGAGGTGGGAGAGGCCACTGGTACAAGTGCTGAAATCCAAAGGTCACAAAACCTGGAGTTCTGATGTCCAAGTCAGGAAAAGAAGGGTGCCTCAATTCTAGCAGGGGAGAGAGGGCAAATTTGCCTTTCCTCTGCCTTTTTGATCTATCTGGGGCCCCAGACAATTGGATGGTGCCCGCTCACACTGAAGGTGGATCCTCCCCACCCAGTCCACCAACTCACAACCCCATCTCCTCTGGAAACACCCACACAGCCACACCCAGAAATAATGCTTTACCAGCTATCTAGGTATTCCCTAATCCAGTCAAGTTGACACCTAAAATTAGCCATCACAAAAGGGTTGAAGTTAGAATTAAAGATACTATGTATAAAGTATCCAGCACAATGGTTCTTCAGTTATTATTTAATCCATCTTTGAGATCTCTTCTTTTAACTACATAAGTATACCTCCTTGGCACCATCCACAATGGCTGAGAGGGTGTTCCTTCAATTATGAGTTCCTTTATCTCACTGGTCACCACTTATTTCATTTTCTTAACATTAACAAAATTCCCTTTTTTATATGTGTCCAGTCACTTAGGGAGTAGTCTTGTTAACCGGAATTGCCTTAACTGTACCTCCATACCCAATAAATGTACCTCGTTTCAGCCATAAAGTTAACCATGGCTTTATCCGTACATTTGTATTAATAGCTAGGATGATATACGTAGAAAACGCAAGGACATTTGTAAGTTTCTAGTTGGAATATACCTGATCCAGATGTCAGAGCTGAAAGAGACCTTAGAAATTTCCAAGATGAAGAGTCTAAGTGACAACCAGAGAAGCTGACCTGCCCAGGTTTACCCAACCACTAAGTGACAGAGCTGAGATCAAAAGCCAGGCTTTCTAAGGCCAGGAGCAGGGCTCTAACTGGAGTCATTTTCACTGATCAAAATACAAAAGTTGCAGCTAACCTTGCAGTGTGATCAGTCTGTAGTCTGGAAGCAAGCCAAATCATCGTTGTTAATAATTCCCTTCCACTTTGTTTCTGTGGCTCTGTAAACCTATCAATTGTAGCTTTCCGGGGAGCCTTATGACTCAGCGTACGTAGTAGAGTTGAATAACTGTGTGCTCAACGAAATAATGAAAGACTGTCTTGCCATTATCTGACGCATTATGTGCCATGAATTCTAAGCCTGAATTGAACCCTTTTACATTCTGAATTCCTGTTAGAAGTGGTCCTTATTGTTCTCCTGGCATTGCTATTTTTATGTTTTTAATATTTTCCCCACACAAGAACTGAAAACATGGCTTTTTTTTTCATTCCTTGATGGTTAATCCCTCTCAGACACAGGAAGCTGGCAATCTATCCATGATGAGTGGTCATCTCCAGACTATACTCCATGTGGTGACCACCCAGTTGAGTGATGGATGCCATTTGTCAACAAGGAACCAGGCTGGGGCAGGAGCAAAGGAAGAGGCTCAGTTGTGATCCATTACCTCCATGGGAAAATTCAAATATTCTGTCTTACCACCAGTTGGTTGAGAACATGGTAGATCTAGACAGAGATATATAGTCCCCCAGAAACCAACCACGTGCTGGGAGGGTCTTGAGCAGAATGGGAGGCTGAGGGAAAGTGAAAGCATGTCCTAGACTATGGGAACAGCATCACTGTTACAGAACACAGCAGCAGGAAGGTGGGAGGCCCAGCAGCCCTGGTGATCTGGGTGGACAGGGATGGGCACCAACACTGACACACTTTGGAGGTCTGACCGGTCAACTTGGTTTGGCCATTGGTTTGAGGTTACATCTTGAAATCAGGTGAACCTTCCTCTAAAGTGAAGAAAATGTGTCCTTCAAAACTGGGAGCTGAAGCGTGGGTCCCCATAGGATTAGGCTGGGTCTGGCTGCTCATAGTCAGACCATGTCCCATAGAAATAGCTATGCTATGGAGGTCCCTTGCACAAAGTAAATTTTCTGTCATTGAGCCTTGAGCCTTGACAGTGTCCACTTGAGCCTTTTGTGCCTAAGACTCAATCGGTTCTCAACAACCCTAACTTGGGAGGTAATACAGAGACAGCTATCTGTTCAACCAAAATTTTGTTCCTCCCCTTGCATAACACACAGTTGTCATTGATACACAGTAGCACAGCCAGACTACATTTCCCAGCTATCCTTGTATTCTGGAGTGACCATGTGACTAGTTCTCTCATCTATTGAATGAGAGAGAAAATGATGTCCCAGACTAAGGCATTTAAGAAATATACATGCTTGGCCGGGCACGGTGGCTCACGCCTGTAATCCTAGCACTCTGGGAGGCCGAGGTGGGTGGATCGTTCAAGGTCAGGAGTTCGAGACCAGCCTGAGCAAAGAGCGAGACCCCGTCTCTACTAAAAAATAGAAAGAAACGATCTGGACAACTAAAAATATATAGAAAAAATTAGCCGGGCATGGTGGCGCATGCCTGTAGTCCCAGCTACTCGGGAGGCTGAGGCAGAAGGATCGCTTGAGCCCAGGAGTTTGAGTTTACTGTGAGCTAGGCTGATGCCACGGCACTCACTCTAGCCAGGGCAACAGAGTGAGACTCTGTCTCAAAAAAAAAAAGAAATATACATGCTTGCCTTCTCTGGGTTCTCTCTTTCCCCTTCCTTTAGAGTGGAAACTGAGGACACTCAAGTCCTAGAGCAGCAGTTCTCAGTGTGGCCCCTGAACAAGAAGTGTCTGCACCATCTGCGAACTCATTAGAAATACACATTCTTAGGCCCCACTTTAGACTTACTGAATCAAACATTCTGGGCCCAGCACTCTGTTTTAACAAGCCCTCCAGAGGATTCTGATGCTCACTAAAGTTAGAGGAACCACTGTCGCTAAGTGATGGCAGAGCCACAAGATAGAAGAATCTTGGGTTCCTGAATCACCACATGGAGGCGAGCCATACATCAACCAGAAACATCTGCATCAGATTATTCTATGGAATAGAAATAAACTTTGGCTATGTTAAGCCACTGAGATTTAAGGGTTTGTCACAGTAGCTGGTGTTATATTACTACAGGTGGGAGGTCCAACACTATCCCAAACACAATCACAGTGGAAGCAGGTGCTGAATATCAGTGGATTCCTGACACTTAAGAGGGGGAACAGGGGTATCTTAACACAGCTACAATTAGTGGTGACAGCAGTGAGAACAGAAGATCAAGGGGTAGAGGCCACAACAGTGGATCATACTGTTCAAACCAGCAGGCCTCAATAATCACAAGGAAAAGTAAGAGATATGGCTGATGCTGAGTGACCGTATCTCCCTGGGATCCTCTACCAGTCTCACATGGATGGTTTTCACAGGAAACAAGGCAGATACCAAGGACCATCTGCCAATTGTCAGCTATCTAATGATATAACCACTGTTACTGGCAGGCCATGACAAGGTCTAGAAATTTTCCAGTGCCCATGAATCTACCGATACCTGGTTCTAAAACAGCTATTATCATGCTACTGACCTTGCTAGATTAACTTTAGAAACCTTTGCAAGGATGTGGGGTCTGGTAGGCAGAATTCTAAGAGGACTTCCCAGTGACTCTTGCCCTTGTAAAATCTCCTCTCCTTTGAGAACTGGTGATGAGGAAATATCACTCCCATAATCACGTCACATTACATGGCAAAAGTGAGCTTATCATGGGTGGCCTTGACCTAATCATGTGAGCCCTTTAAAAGCTGAGAGTTTTCGCAGGCTCATTGCAGAAAAGGGAGGCAGAGTGACATGCTCAAGGCAGCCTAGAAGAAAGCAAATATCCCTGTGAACTGCCTATGGGAGCCATATGGCAAGGAACTACAGGTGGCCTCTGGAAGCTGAGAGCAGTCCCCCAGCCAACAGCTTGCAAGAAAATAGAACCACAGTCCTACAACCCCAAGGAACTGAATTCTGCCAACAACCAATGAGCTTGGAAGAGGACCCCAAGCCTCAGAGGAGAACCACAGTCCTGGCCAACACCCATTGAGATCTTAGGCAGAAAATCTGGTCACCGCATGTCATGACTTCAAATCTACAGAACTGTGAGATAATAAATTGGAAGCATTTTAAGCTCCTAAGTTTGTGGCAATCTGTTACACAGCAATGGCAAACTAATACAAGGGGGTACCATGAGTCTGCTAATGCAGGGGACACTGCCCGTGCTTGGCTCAGATCCCCTCGGATCCCCCTTGCTGGCATCTGTGTGTCCTCCCTGATGTTCTGTGTGCTTTTAGTTCTGTTAATAACAGTCCACACTTGCAATTCTCTTTAGCCCATGGCCTGGGCCTTTGAGAGCTGCTTTACCCGGCTCATGTGGAGCTGGAAGTGCCTGGGAGTTTATGCTGCCCCGGGAAGACACTTAGTCGAAAACCAAATGGTATGGGAGTATAAAATCAGCTCTCCTGCCTCGCGCTGGGATAAACTCCAGAGCTGCCGTGTGGGATCAGGCTGAGACTTGGCCCAGGGGGGCATCTTGCCTCTGTTTCCCCCATCCCCTCACTGCTCTACCCTGGGAGCCCGACCTTAAGAAACCATTCGCACCAAATCCTCACTTCAGGTTCTCCTCCCAGGTAACCCCCCTCACCCTGTCTGACTCACCTTATCCAGATGAGATGAGCTAAGTGACATCACTTTGTAACTGCAAAGTAGCCCTGTGCAAATCCCCGGGTGCGCTGCTCTGCCTCCGCCCACCGTCTTAAAACTCGGTGTGGTGGGGTGAGATGGTTATTTGAGCAGCTGGCAATGGAGTTCCTTTTAGGGAGGAAATAGTCTTTGTTTAGGAAAATGGCTTCCACAGGCAGGGGAGGCTCTAAAGCTGTGCTTCAGAGGGAGACCACCGACTGAGGTCAAGACAGTGGTTGTGCATAAGGAATGAACCGGAAGAGAAGTGAGGAGGGCGGGCTGGTGGGGGAGGGGAAGCAGGCAACAGGCGCCCACTGAGCAAGGCGGCCGGCTGGAACCCGCAATGGCGGGGTGAAGGGAGAGCCTGGACTGTCAGCCATCCTCGTTCTTATAAGTTAACTTGTTTACACGCCTTTGACGTGACTCTCCACCCTGACAGGCGTAACCTAGAACTTCAGGAAAGGCAGCTGTATGCACAGTGGCCTTGCGGGAATGCTTTTAAGGAAAACCAGGCTCCTCTCCTTGGCCACCACGGAGCAGGGGAAGAGGACAGCCCAGATTTCACTCCAGGTTCTGGTCGCATGTGCCAACTGCCGAGTGGCAGGCTCCACGGGCAGCCACAGAGCCACCGTCAGTCTCAGCATGGCCCTGCCTAAACTCACCATCTCTCCTCCCAAGCTGCATCCTTCTGCGGGGCTCCAGGACTCCACGACTCTCACTGCCCCGTCACAAGCTGTGGTAGTTTGGGTTCCTTCCAAAGCAGTCCCTGAAATGAGGACTCGATTGCAGGTAGTTCATTTGGGAGGTGATCCCAGGTGAAGCTGTGGGCAACTGGGCCTCTACCCTGTTAGGGGACCTCTGGAAAGTGTGCAGAACACGCCAAAGGATGGGAAAGCAGGGATTTTACCCACTGGCCCTGTTGGTTGAGAACTGCTCTGGGTGCATTAAATTCCTAGAACTTCAACACTGCCCACTGCCTGGGCTGAGCAGCTTCCACGGTGCCAGAGAAGGCCCTCGGACAGAGCATCAGGGAGACGTGGGTACCCCAGGTGGCAAGTTGTCAGTGTACCCAAGGACCTGCCCACCGCAGGTGCGGTGAACTCATAGATGGGCCAGAGGGGCGTGGGGGGCACCTCAGTGCTCTCACCCCCTCCCTCCCACCCAGCTCCTGGGCATCTGCTACAGCTGCTCTGGCTTTTGTGTTCTCAGCCACTGCTGAAGCTCAGACCCCCATCATACCTCTCCTGGAAATAATAACTTACTGTTACAGACTGATTCGTGTCCTCCCCCAAAAGTCATATGCTGAAGCCCTAAGCCCCAGTGTGACTGTATTTGGAGCCAGGGCCTTTAAGGAGGCAATGAACGCTACATGAGGTCATAAGGGTGGGGTCCTAATACGATAGGACTGGTCTCCTTGTAAGAACTGGAAGAGATGCCAGAGCTTGCTTGCTCTCCACACCAGCACAGGGAAGAGGACATGTGAGGACACAGCAAGACGGTGGCCATCTATAAGCCAGGAAGAGGGGCCTCAGCAGAAACCAACCCTGACAACCTTGATCTTGGACTTGTAGCCTCCAGAACTGTAAGAGAATAAATGTCTGTTGTTTAAGCCCCCCAGTCTGTGGTCTTTTGTTATGGCAGCTCAAGCTGACTAATACACTTACCCACCGGGCTCCCCACCTCTGATTTCGCTCCCTCCCATTGTGATCCAAGTGATCTTTCTGAAAGGCAGACCTGACCCTGTCACTCCCCTGTGCAAACTGTTTTGAGAGCTCCTCGGCTCCTGCAGGATCAAACAGAGAACCTTGACATTGGCCCCAAGGTCCCCCATGCTCTATGCACTTGTCCAACCTTGTCCCTGACACTTCCTAGCTTGCTCTTGGTATTCCAGCGACCCCAACTATTTTTAGCTTCCCAAATCTGCCATCTCTCTGCCACTGCAATACTATTCCTGCTGTCTCAAATGCCTTTCTCCTCCCTTGTCCCCCCGACAAATCCCTGCTCCTCCTTCAGTGGTCCTGGCCTCTCCCTTGACTGCTGCGGCCAAGCCAATCCCACCCTCCTGTTTGCCATGATCCCAACCTGGCTTCTAACTTCTTCTCGGCACAGGTCACCTTGTATTGGGCTTGTCTCCCCCGCCCCCGTCTGCCTGTCCCTTATGTTTCCCCAGCATCAAGACCAGTGTCTAGCACATAGTATTAATAGACGCTCACATATTTACTAAATCAATAAGGCAAGGAAGGAGTAAAGAATTGTTCTTTCATAGGTCACTGAGTGTCACAATGAAAAGGAACATTAAAGATGATATGGCTCAAGTTCCATATTTTACAGAAAAGGAAAATGCAGTGGCTGGAAATGTTCCACCCTCACACTTTTCTAAGGGCCTTCCTGTTCTGCGGCAGTCCAGCCTGAGTCCCCACTGCCAGGATCACACCTCTGCCTGCAGCCTTTCTTTCTGCCATACTTTCAGCAGGCCAGAAATGCCAGGAATTAACGCCTGCTGCTGCCCTAGGAGCAGCCCTCCATCAACGGCTGGCAGGAGTTGGGGCATAAGTACCCCAGCTCCCCCACCCTTGGGGGGAACATTGCTGTGGCATGTCCTGCACCGTCTCCCAGAGATCCCCAGCAGCACTGAGCTCCAGTTGCCCACAGGAGTGACTCGTGTGACAATTCCTCCTTTACTGCTTTCCTTCTCTTCCCTGCCTTACTGCCCCAGTTCCCCACCAAATAAACTACTTTCACTTGAATCCTTGTTTCCAGGTCTCTCCTGAGGAAACCCAAGCTAAGACAGAGGCTGGTGTCCAGAGAGGACATGGAATGTGACCAAGGTCACACTGTTGTTCAGTGTCAAAGCTGGGTCTACGTGCTGGCTCCTGACTCTTCCTGCCTACAGCTCATCCTACTGCCCAGCACAGAGAGCTTTCACAGTTACCCCAGGCCCAGGCCTGCGCGAAAGCCTTTCCCCGTAAGAATCAAGGAAAGAAGCCCTCGCCCTTAGTGAGTGGCACGGCCAAGCCTGTGATGTGGGTGCCAGGGCTCGGGCCTCATTCTCTTCCTTCACCATTGTACCCCGTGCCTCTCCATCACCGGGCCCTTACACGAGCACTGCCCAGCCCTGGGCCATTACTTCTCATCTGCTTCTCACCCCTTCTCTTTGGGGCCCCAAAGTTTCACCTCCCAATACAGACAATTCCAATTCCAACTGGAAGAGACTTTCTTTGGTGTCTTAATTCTATTAGTCTTCTATAAAAAAAAAAAATACCATACACTGGGTGGCCCATACACAACAGAAATATATTTTTCACAGTTCCAGAGGCTGGGAAGTCTGAGATCAAACTGCCAGCAGACTTGGTGTCTGGTGAGGGCCTGTCCCCTGGCTCATAGATGGCACCTTCTTGATGTGTCCTTACATAGTGGAAGGGGACAAGGGAGCTCTCTGGGGCCTCTTTTATAAGGGCACTAATCCCACTCATGAGGTCTCCACCCTCATGACCTAATCACCTCCCAAAGTCCCCACCACCTCCTAATCCCATCACCTTGGGTTCGAACATATGAATTTGGGGGGCACACAAACACTCAGACCATTGCATTTGGGGAACCTCAAAATGTTTAACCTTCACATCCCACCACAGCCCTCAATCCCACCCCTTTTGATTTCAGGCTGAAGTGCATAAGAACACTCCCTTGATTTCAGGGAAGATGCCAAATTCCAAACCAAATACAATGAGTCTTGTATTCGAAAGCTCATTTCAAGCCCCTTGAGCTTGGGTGAATTGATACTAAAAAATCTCTCATTCACACAACATACACATAAAACACACAAAAGGCAAACACAGAATTCCTACAACACACAAACACATAACCACAATGCCCACAGGCAACATGCACACAACATACAATATACACAATGCAAACCTGGAATGCCTACAACACACAAATCACATAAACACAACACACAGACAATAGAGACGACACACACGACATACACAACACACACAAATGGGATACACAACACACAAACATAACATACACAATACACGGGACACATGCAACACACAAAACAAACGCAGCACACATATCCTGCGCACACATGCACACACACAGACACGCACGATCTCTTTTCTTCAGTCCCATGCCCACCTGGGCAGGAGGCAACGTCTGAAACGGATGTCAGACCAGCTATGATCTTGTCAGCACATCTGAACTGCACCAAGGGCCATGCCGAAGAGAGGGTTATTCCAGTTCATTTCCACTAGGCATTTTAACCGACTTTCTCCTTTCTTTCTCGTGCCTCGGTATTAATTAGCCCCGGGATTTAAATCTGATGCATTAGGCAAAAACAATTCTAAATGCTTTGGGAGAAACAAATTCTAAATTAGCTGTAGCTGAACGTGCATCTATTTGAAAGGCAGGCAGCATGAACACTGACACCATAAAAAATAGAAGTGAAACCCTCTCAGAGGGAAGGCCGAGGTTGGCAGTGTTTGTTGGCAGCCTGGTCCACAGCCGGGCCCTGGCACAGGTTACAGGGTGGAAGTTCTTAGGCCGCAGGCAGGTGGGAAGGAAAAAACAAATTTTACATCTAGGTTCCAGGTGAGGGGGAGTGACAGCCATTCTCTCTCCTTCCCACGTTCCCATCCCTGGCCTTCTCTTGTCTTTGGAACAGCCCTGCCTGGAAGTCTAGAGAGACCAATTCTCCCAAGGCTGCCAAAGGCAAAATCCAAGTGAAATTTCTCGCTGCTCTAAGCGGTAATCTTCCTCCACCTGCCTCGTCTGCTTCTGCATGGTCCGTAGGGCAGAGGGCTCGGCTAGGCCACTGGGAGACTGTTGAACACAGCTCGCAGTGCCTAACACCTCACCCTGGGCTCTGTTTTTTCCTCTCAGTAAGACTTTAAGTTCCTTAAATGCAGCGATGTGGCACCTTTGTGGTTAGGGACAACAGGCTTGTAAATGTTTTTTGTGCACAGTTGCCTAACAGGTTGTATCAGCTGCAGTTTGATGAGGGAGGCAGAACCACTCTGAGCGATCTAGAGAGGGGGAGTTATTAGGGACCTCAGCCCTGACACAATGAGGAAGGCTGCTGGTCCTGTGCCTGGCGACAGCTCTCAAGGCAGCATGGCCAGCACTCAAAGGGAAGATGAACATGAAGTGGAGGGGACCAAGGACAAACAACCTGCGAGGATAATCGCCAGGCCAGGCATCTGTCTCTCACCACCTCCAGCCTCAAAGACATGGGTGACCTGCAGGCTAGGCCAGTGCCCCTCCACCATGTGGCTGCACACACGATGGCCCCAGGGCCCTGAGAAGCCAAGAGGGGGAGGCCTGGCGGGTGCTGGAGGGGCTGCCACCTACACCAACAAGGAGAGCCCGCAGATCAGTGATGACACGTGTGAGCTGTGACAGCGCCCATCAGCCCTCCTCCCGACTGTCAGAGCTAGGAATGGCTGCTAATTCACTCCCACCCACAAATCGTATGCAAATTTCTCTTCTGACCAACCCCAACCCAGAAGCATACAGGGAAGAGAATTCCGGGCAACATAATTCAGTCCAGTTAGGTTGACACACTACAAAGCCATCAGCTGGATAGTTACTTCCTCACAAACTCAGTGCCCCCTGTCACTTGCATTTGCTCCAGATAGTAAATAAACTGGATTATTGGTGCATCGGTCAACTGTTGCTGTGTAACAATCTCAAAATCATAGCAGCATCTAACGATGAGCATTTATTTCGTACTCACATGTCCGTGGGTCAGCTGGGGGGCTTGTCTCCACAAGTCTCTCACCCTTGTCCTGGGACCAATGCAAGCTGAGGTAATAGTAGAGATACAAAAGGACAAGCAGAAACTCCGAAGCCTCTTAAGGCCCAGGCTCCAAACCGGAACACTGTCCCTTCTACTCCTTTCTGTTGGTCAAGAAAGTCACATGGCCAAGCCCAAAGTCAATGAGTGGGAACATACACTCCACCTGCGATGAAACCATGGCAAGGACATGAATGCAGGGAGGGGTGAGGAATTGAGGCCAATGACTCAACTCACCATCTCCCCTGCCATTCCGTCACCCACCCCAGGAGAGCCCATGCCTCTTGCTACCTTTCTTTGACTTCAACTTTGCTCAGTTGATGAATCTCGGGCTACTTCTGTCTCGATTTTTATCCCTAGACTCCGCCCCCTTTTCTCACTTCCAACTCTTGTCTGGTAATCACATGGGAAAAATAATCTCTATGTTTTTATTCCATATTTGAGCCCAAAACCATGTGATGCCATGTGAAATTCTGCAACTGATCCAAGGTAAAGAAAGGCTATTAGTTTTGAAGTGAAATTAGATAAAATAAAGAGTCAATGTCATCAATCTGTAACGACCCTTGAAATTGTCTAGAAGTGCCATCCGTAATCACTGCAAAGCCTCCATGTGCCTCCTCAGACCTAGCTAATTAATATCTGTTTTTCTTCAAGCCCCAGTATTGAGCTATAAGAAACTTTCTCCATTTAAAGTTCCTGTTTGTGGTATTTGTACTTAAGGATGACGATTACTTTCTACTAGCTTCTTTCTTAGGGGGCTTTGGAGGAGTGACTGAGTTCAGCCAGAATACATTTGGCACAGGGCCCTGTGCACAGCAAGATCTCACCACTGTTAGCCACTGTTAGTAGTCGTTGGAGTCTTCATTACAAAGGCATGGCGCAGCGGACAGCTATTGCTGTGCAAAAAACCACCCCAGAATATAGTGGCAAAGGAAAACCAGCCACCTTACTGAGTTCACCAATGCCATGGGTCAGGAATCCACACAGGGCATGGCAAGGATAGCCTATCTCTGTTCCATGATGTCTGGGGCCCCAGTTGGGAAGACTCCAATAGTGAGGAGTGACTTGAATTACTGTGGATTTACAGAGACTCACGGGGCACACCTTTCTCTTTTTCTCTCTTTCCGCCCCCCCTCCCCCCCCCACCTCCATGGTCCCAGAACCTCTCCACACGGCCTCTTCAGTATGGTGGCCTCAGGGTAGCCAGGCATCTCACATGGTGGGTCAAGCCTCCAAGAATGAGTGTTCCAGCAAACAAAGCACAAGCCACATGGCCTTCTGAGACCCAGCCTCTGAAGTACGTCACATTATGTAACTTCTGCCATCTTCTAGAGACC
>RJWJ010018644.1:0-31325 GCA_004363605.1 Indri indri
TGAGGATGAGAAAGAGAGGGTATGACAGAGGACATCTAGAGAAAGAAGAGGTTGAGGGAGATCAGTAAGAGTAATGGAGACATGGTTAAGTATTCCTTTATGTTCCTGTGAATATAGTCATCTCACTCAATTTCCCATAAAACTTCTGTAATGTCTATTGTACAATACACATGCCCACACCATGCTGTTATTGTCAAGCAAACGGAAATTAGCAGTATTCCACATTCACATGGTATGATGTTATCTACATCTTGCATAATCTTTTCAGATTTTTCTATACAATTCTTTTGAAAGTAGACAAAATTCTAAACTAAACATGGTTTCTTTGGAAGACTCTGAACTGATGAAACTACTAATGGATTTTAAATGAGACATAAAAATATGTTCTACATGTATATTGCCCACTGTCCAGAATACCACCAGCATCAGAAGACAGAGAGGAAGGGATTTTGGCTTACTGTTGACGTTATGATAAATAAAGCTCTACGGTAATGACTAAAAACAGGTGGTTATATGTCTGTCCACTTCCCATACCCAATCAACTACTCTGTTACTAAATACAATCAGAAAGGGTCAGGGTTCAGCTTAAGGTAGAGAAGGAGGGTACTAATTGTGCATTCTACCCTGGAAAGTATAAGCTGCTTTCAGAAATTGTTAACCAATGGTGTCAGTGACATACACAGCTCTGGAAGAAGTTTGCCCAAGAGTGTAAGATGGTGTTGAAGTCATAATATTGAGATACAGAAAAGAAAAATAGGTTATCTGAAATGCTTTAGCATAATCAAATAACTAGGCTCTGAAGGAAAAAAGAGCCCAGACATATTACAGAAATGCAAACTCGATGAACACCCATCAGGTACTAAATGTTGGCTAAAAGCTATGATTTAGTGCTTTGGTAGCTTTTGACATATAAATGAGAATTCTGCCAGAAAACCTGTATGTAGAGAGGGACAGTAACAGATTTTGCCTAAGTAAATGTCTTAGCTTATTTCCCTTAATTCAAAGATGAGTAAATAGGAAAACAAAAGTACATGAAAAAATGTATAAAACAAAAATCTGAGAAAAAATTCTAACAAGTCCAAGGCAAAATAGATATCTGAAATAATTATTGCAGAAAGTAGAAGAGAAGATTAAAAGATATATTTAGCATATATATTCTTTAGTACTTAACTAAAATTCATTGAATCACTAACAAGAGCAAAACATTGTAGGAACAGAGAGGAAGACAGGCCAAATGTCTGCCTTTGTGGGACTTCCTATCTAGGATTTCAGGAAACTCTTGGAAGATAAGGTATCAACAGGAAACCCAGGTCAATCTGTGGTAAGTCTATGCCAAGGTAAAAAGGTGAAGATAAACTAATACCTGTCTTAGTCATGAAAAGAGAACAGTGAACCTCAAAGCAAATATCATAGTTAGAATTCATAACACGTTGATGTAACAAAGAGTAATAATGACAATGTGGAAATTTAAATCCTTGATGTAGATAAAATTAGTAATATAATTAAATATGGGTTCCTTTACATGATTAATTGCAAGAGGCAAGAATGGGAATGAATATAGGGCTTATCTACCATAGCCCATTTCATCCTATAAATATAAAATCAGGTCATTTCTGAAAAAAAATAAAGTAGAACAAATGAAACAAAATCTATGTCCGAAGGTATAATCTAAGTAATATATTCTGAGATTAATTTTCATTCTAACTTTTTATTTTGATACTAGTATTGAAAGTTAAGAATTAGTTACAAAATTTCTCCTTATGTATTAATATATTATAGATGTGTTATAATTACTGGTAAATATTTCAAAAATTAAATCACAAATGTCAACCAGCATTTATATCTACATTAATTAATGTTCTTTCTCAAGAACACTAGTATTTATTACTCAAGAACATATTTGTATTTTCTCAGATTCTGTACTCACTGTGAAAACCTCTTCCAATTCCTATCTGGATTGGATTTTCCAGACACATTAAGCATTTTGAGAAGAGTTTTGGCATGTCACAAGTTCAAATGCTTTGAGATTTTATTTATTTTTCAAAAATTTTTAATTGACATAAAACTACATTTATTATATATTATACAATGTGGTGTTTCAAAGTATATACACATTGTAGAATGATGAAATCTAGCTAATTAACATATAATTACTTTGCATAGTTATCATTTTTGTGGTGAGAAAACTTAGCATCCACTCTCTTTGCATTTTTCAAGAACAGAATATATTGTCATTAACTGCAGTGGACATGGTGCATCATAGATCTCTTGGATTTACTCATCCTATCTAACTGTAAATATGTATCCTTTGACCAACCTTTCCACAAACTTTCTACCCTTTAACCGCCCCAGCCTCTGGTAACCACCTTTCTATTCTCTACTTCTGTGAAGTCAACTTTTTTACATTCTACATGTGAGTGAGATTATGCAGTATTTGTATTTCTGTTTCTGGCTTATTCCACATAGCATATTATCCTACAGGTTCATCCATGTTATTGCAAATGACAACACTTCTTTCTTTTTTATGGATGAATAATATTCCATTGTGCATATATACCATGTTTGCTTTATCTATTCATCCATCAACCAACACTCATTTCTACATCTTGGTTATTGTGGCTAATGCTGCAAGGAGCAAGAGTGCAGTCATCTCTTCAACATATTGATCTCATTTCCTTTGGATATATACCCAGTAGGGGGATTAGTCAATCATATGGTAGTTCTGTTTTTAATTTTACAAAACATTAAAACTTCTGTACTGTTTTCCATAATGGCTGTACTCATTTACATTCCCATGGCATGCGAGGGTTCTCTTTTCTCCACATTTTTGCCAACACTTATATTTTGTCTCTTTGAACATAACCATTCCAACAGAAATTTTGGCAAATCCTGTAACCTCTATGTGACTTTAACCCCATTATTGTGTTATTAGTGTCAACATATGCATTCGTGGCAGTCTCTGTGTTACAGATGCCCTCCCCCCTTTTTCTTAAGCAGTTTCTCTATTTTTAACAGGCTGTAATTTAACAAAATCATGATGCAAGTTTCCTCTGTATATTTTCAGTGATCACTATTAATTCTAATTTACTAAATGGAGCTGCTTGTGATTCCAGAAAGAAATTTTAGACTTCAGAGTTATATTCCTTATAGAAAGATTAAACCATTATTTTTTTACTCCATTTCACTTTAATCAAATATCAAAAAGTTTCTTCTAAAGTAACTACTTGAATCAGCTATTTTGTCGAATATTAGTCAGACCACCAATTAACAAGAAGTTACTTGTTTTGACCGAATTCCCAATCACTTTATTAAAACAGTACACAGAATTGATTGTAAACTTGACTGAATAACTCAAATAATTATTTTTGCATTTTGTAGATTTAATCTTGATATCTTAGTAGCCGTCATGAACATTAAATCTGAGAAAGACAAAAGTTCAGCTGACTATATTTAGGAGGTTATTGAAATCCAGTAAATTTATTTATATTAAAATATTCTTAAATATTGCCATAGAAATACATATGTATACATTGGGATAAGTAGCTATTAATCTCAGCCATTTAACAACTGTTATGTGTTGAGTGCCCCATCTGTCCCAGGGACTATGCTAATTGAGGTAAATAAACCACATTTCCTAGGGTGATATACACATCTTTGCTAAGCCCATGATATTATATTAAAAGAGATACATGAACATATCACTAACTATTGAATACCACTTGAATTCTATCATCAAAATTGTACAAAAAAATGACATTAATAAGAGTTATCAAAGACACTATTTCACAATTATGAGTTACTAAATGCTAAGAACTTATGTCACTCATTCTCTGCTAAGTATATGGATTACCTTATTAAATCTTTTAAATAATGTAATTCAAGTGGTATGATTTATCCCATTTTATAGATGAGCCAAATCAGGCTTATGAAAGTGGCATCAGGAAGGGAGAGGAAGGGTTGAGGAGGGAGAAGAAAGAGAGGGAAGGCTAAGGAGGGAGGGGGAACAGAGGGAGGGCTTAAAAAATAAAAAATAAATAAAAGTGCCATTACTAGGAAGTGGTCATACACCCAAAAGGGAATGGCAAGGGTGGTTCAAGGTAAACATGAGATTTCAAAGCCTTGACTTTGAACTTCAATGACATATAGCCTCAAATAACAGTTGATCTACAATTGGTGAGGGTAGCAAATAAAGAATAAACAATTAATTGTAATTAGGAGGGTGTATTTGGATTTTCTATGATGAGATAGATGGTTTGGAATTTGTCATTCAGGCAATGGGAAGTCATTGGAGTATTTAAAATAAGGAGCAGACACAATCAAATGCTTTAATTAAGTAAAGATTACCTTATCATATCATGTCACATCGCATTTTGTCATATTATGGCATATCAGAGGGTATTAGCAGAATAAATCATGAAACAGAGGGAAAGAAAGGACAGCAGGCAAGCGTCAACATGGCAGCTGAGGCAGAGAAGACAGATGTGCCCCACAGAGCCTTGGTACAGGGAAAGCGGAAGGAGGAAAGGATGCCTGCTGTCCAGGAGACAAATTTTCTTTTCAGGTAAACAGCTGACAAAATGTGAGACTCCTCTCAATAAATAATGAAGCCAGTTTATTGTGACCTATGGTATAGTTGTAGTGAATCGCTATTCCTAAATTCAGAACTGAGATTTAGGTCAGAAATTTTTTTTTCTCTGAAATTATTTCTGAAATTTCTTATCTAAATCTTTTAAAAATCTATTACCTAACTGATATTTTTTGTAACATTTTAAAGTTCTTAAATCCAAGGAGTTGGGAAAAGGAGCAATATTATATGTTTAAAATTTGGTTTCAGATTCAGCTCCCTGCTTGCAATCCCATTCAACCACTTATTAGCCACATCGTCTTGAGAAGGTTACCAGATATCTCTAACTTCAGTGAAATTGTGCACGACTTTTGTGCAGATTAACTGAAGTAGCGTGGAACAAGCAATAAGCATATTGCTGGCACAGAGTTAGAGCCTAAACATGTTAGTTATTATTTCAGTATGCTGCATACACCAATCCATTGTTGCGGAAAAAGTTAAATTATATTAAGACCTCCAATTTATCAACAACAAAAATAATGTATTGATTCATTCGACAAATATTTATTGAGTACCCTTATATGTACCAAGCACTAGTTAAGGAAACAAATAAGTAAAAAAAAAAAAAAAAAAAGACAAAATATCTTGCCCTCATGATACTATACTTTCATTTGTTGAGTGTTTTAAAAGTTAGTGTTAAAGAAAAAAAAAATCAAAGACATTTGTTAAAGCACCATAAAGAAGATTTTCTTCAAGATAGGTGAGGAAGGCTACTGAGACTGGTGGTGGGACCATTGCAATGGAATTTTGCAGTGGGGCAAAGAGCTTCAGCTCAATTCCAAATACAGCATGGGCCACTGGGAATTCATAGCCAAGGAACAAAGCTAGGAGAAATGGATAGAAATTACTGAGGAAACATCAGGGATAAAGAGATTCTGGCTAAACATGTCTAACAGGATTCTTGCTGAAGACAGGCAAGAGTGATCAGATACCATCTGGGGGATGGTGGAGGATGAGGAATATGATAAGCTATTGAGGGTGATCAGATATCAAGGGTGATGGGTTCTTGCTAAACTGACTTAGCGGGGGTCTTGCTAAAACTGGTCTTTACAAGGAATTGCACAGATTGGACTAGCATAAGGTTTAGGAGAATGACTAAAGTTTGCTCAAATAAAAAATCTTTGTCATTTACTCACTCAGAAGTACTTCCAGACTGGCATCATAAGGAACTCCAAAATTCTACTTCTTCCTTAAAAGGAATGAGAGTACTGGCAAAAATTGTCAAAATCAACTTTCAGAAGTCTGACAATTAACCATGGGCTTACATTAATCTGAGGAGCATTTTTTTTTTTTTTAACAGGGTCTTACTCTATCCCCTGGGCTAGAGTGCAGTGGTGTCATCATAGCTCACTGAAACTTCAAACTCTTGGGCTCAAGGGATCCTCCTGCCTCAGCCTCCCAAGTAGCTGGAACTACAGGTGTGTGCCACCATGCTCAGCTATGTTTTTATTTTTTGTAGATATGTGGGGGTGTCTTGATAGGGTGCCCAGGCTGGTCTTGAACTTCTGGCCTCAGTCAATCCTCCTGCCTCCGCTTCCCAAAGTGTTGAGATTACAGGCATGAGCCATCACATCTGGCCTCTGAGGAGCATAAAATAAATAAAAATGGCTGAAAAACAAAAAGCAATTATTGCAGAATTTTAAATTGTCCTAATCCCATCTGCCCATCCCCTAGCATTATTATAGTCTTGGGAAAACCAAAAAACAAGCAACAAAAAACTCTCAATCATAGCAGCTGTGAAAAACAACAGCTAAGTAGCCCTGGAGGAGGCAGAATAGGTTTGGAGCTTCCCCAAAAGACCCAATTCAAGAAAATTACCAGTGTTTCACTTCTATGGCAGTTCTATGGAAATCCTATTCTTTGGGCTTGTCTAAATTGATCTAATTCAGACTTTTTTTTTCTTTTTTTAAACAGGATCTTACTGTTTAAAAAAAAAAAAAGGCTCTCAGTGTGAACAGTCTTCTTTCCTAGGGCATTTCTTGAAAATAATTGGTGGCAATTATGTAGATTCACAGCTGACTAGAGGGGTGATAACAGAACAAACAAGAGGCTAAAAGAAAAACTTAAAGTAGGAAAATTAGATGTCTATATGAAACTTTGAAAAGCTGAGACATTAAATATATTCCTGAAAATCTAGAAAGCCATGCACATGCCTAAGAATGACCTAAGAAAACCTGCTTTTAATCTCTGGCTGACTTTGAGCCTCCGCCCCATCAGAAATGAACACTAACGCAAAGTGGGAAATTGCCTGCCAGAATGTTGAAAATATACTTCAAAACACACAGAGTTCCTAAGAAAAAATACTTGAGGACATTGTTTTAAGGAATTTAAGGAAACCTCTGTCTAATCATTAGTTGACAACTAAGCTAACTGAGCAGAGACTTTAGTGGCTGCATGTGGCAAGGATTACAGACTTTACAGAATTTAGGAAAGTCACTAACTACACAAAAAGCAACAGCAACAAAAACAACAAAGAGTAACCACAAACCTTGGGAAAAGAGGTAGAGAATCTTACTTCAAGAATTGCTAACTTGTATTGTTTAAATGTCCAGTTTTTAACAAAAACATTTAAGGCATGCTAAAAACAGAAAGGCATGATCCATAGACTGGGAAAAAAAATCATAAAAATTGTCCCTGAGAAGCCCAGTAGTTGGACTTAGTAAATAAAGATGTTTATGAGCACTAATAAGCAAACATCGTACATCCATACAATGGAATATTATTCAGCAATGGAATGGAATGAAGTACTGATACATGTCACAGGGAGAAACCTTAAAATTCTTATGCTAATGAAGGAAGCCAGTCACCAAAGGTCACATATTGTATGATTCCACATATATGAATTATCTACATAGGAAAATTCATATAGACAGAAAGTAGATTAGTGACTTCTAGATGCTCAGAGAAGTTGAGAATGTGGAGTGACTGTTAATGCATATTAGATTTCTTTTGGGGTGATGAAAATACACTAAAATTGGATAGTCGTGATGGTTGAGTAATTCTGTGAATATACTGAAAAACACTGAACTGTAAACTTTAAAGGCACATTTTATGATTTGTTAATTTAATTATATTTCAATAATGTTATTTTTAGAAGTCACTGCAATAAAAAGAACATTTCAGAGACCATTTTGCTGTGCAGTTGTATTATCTTTAGGGGATATAGCTTTAAAAAAAAAAAACAATTCCTACTTAATGCAATTGAATGTAAAATACACAAACTGTTTTTTCATTTTTTCTCTGCTCTCACACCACAGTGATCAACACAGATGACTTCTGTGACCAAATGTGTGGGTATTCTTCCCCTCCAATAAGCAAGCAATCAATTCTGCAGTGGACACCAGCTGCGTGTTCTCTAGTCCTGCTCAATTCCGATACTGTCTACCTGGAGATACTGTCATATCCTGCATGTTGAGAGCTCAGCTCCACAAGACTGCCTCTCTCCAATTCCAATGACAATCACGAGGCCCAGGTAGTTTTACCTGTGCTTCTGACCAATCAGCTGTAACTTGGGGTTCTCATGTCTCCCTCCTTGGGTTCAATGAATTTGCTAGAGCGGCTCACAGAACTCAGAGAAACACGTTTACTGCTTTTGTTGCTGCTGCTTTTTATGTTTATTACAAAGGATACAGATGAAGAGATGCATAGGGTGAGGTATGGAGGAAGGGGCTCAGAGCTTCCATGCCCTCCCTGGGCATGCCGCCCTCCAGGAATCTCCATCTCTTCAGCTATCTGGCAGCTCTCTGTACTCTGTCCTCTTAAGCCTTTTATGGAAACTTCATTGGGTAGGCACGACTGAAGCATGGACAACTGTGTAGAAATGGGACTGGACAGAAAAAGATATGATCTAATACTAATCGACTGAGTGGTGAAACACATCAAGGCCTGTCTGTTCAGATTCTTTTTGGCCTTTTTCTGCAGCATTCCTTTCTCCCAGGTATGGGGCAGGACTCCTCCTGAAATGGGGGTCGTACGACCTAAAATCAGATAAGGTAGATCAGAAAATTTCTTTACATCCAGCTCTAACA
Organism: Indri indri; assembly: GCA_004363605.1. NCBI lineage: Eukaryota > Metazoa > Chordata > Mammalia > Primates > Indriidae > Indri > Indri indri. Next base: position 8,653 of record RJWJ010018644.1, read on the forward strand.
CAGAACTGTAGGGGAAGATTCCTGCCTTAGGGAGAAAAAGGTGCAGGCAAAAGAAGGGCAGGAGAAGGTCAGGAGGTCATAGAGAGAGACAGATTCTGTTTTCTGAGGCTGCTTTTGATGCCTAAAGCATACTAACATGATAACAAGGGCAATGGAAGTTATAAGCCAGGAACTATGGATGAAAAATATACATACACACACACACACACACACACACACACACACACACACACATACCCCACAAATCACAAAATTGTATTATTTTCTATAGGTTCCAGTTTAATATCAAATTATGTTCAGTTTGGATTATAAGGGTACTTATGTGGGAATTTCAGTCCCCATCAATGTTAAGTACTCCATACCTCCGTGATATGACCTTGGTTCCACTGGTGGGTTACTTACAAGTTAGTCAGCAAGTATATAAATTTCTAAATTCTTAATTATTGAATCTGGTCATTAAAGGTCATTTGGGTCTAAGTAAGAGTAGTATTAATAATAGCCAGACTGCATGTTTAACAACCTTTTGGCTGTTATAACAAAATATGATAAACTGGTTAGCTTATTAACAAAAGGTATTTTTTCTTGCAGTTCTGGAGGGTGGGAAGTCCAAAATCAAGACATCAGCAGATTTGATATCTAGTGAGGGCTCACTTTCTTCTTCATAGTTGGTGCCTTCCAGCTATGTCCTCATATGGCAGAAGAAACACATGAGCTCAGCTGCCTCGGTAATTTTTTATAGGGATGTTAATCCCACTTATTAGGCCTTTGCCATCATGACCTAATTAATTACCTCCTAAAAGGTCCAACCTCCTAATACCATCATGTTGATGATTAGGGCTCAACATATGAAGTTTGAAGGAACACACACATTGAAATTATAGAATGGCAGATTTATCCTTCTAGTATATTAACACATTTTTTTCTAATTACCTACTGCATATTTGTACCATATAAAAACAAGTCTAGAGAAGAGTAAGTCACTGAAGATCTCTATCCCAAGAAGCAAAAGCATTCCAAATACTCGATCAAAGCTACAGCTATGTCCAAACACCTTTCATCACATAGGGAACATACAAATTTAGCAATTTGCAATTGTGAGAAGAGCAGGATGATATTGGGTAGAATCTGGAAAAACTGATTGTAGAGAGCACCAGTCTCACTCTCTCTAGTTGTACTGCCCTGTGGTTCACACATTCATCGAGTGCTCCTGTCCTCCGTAAGTTAGCACATCAGCAGCATGTGCTGAGTTCTGCATACTAGAGACAAGCATGTAAGCAAATTCCTCATGGTTGCCACTGTTCAGAGCCCAGGATCTGTAGAGGAGCCGATCCTCCTTACAGCTAGTTGAACTTTCAAACACAAATTCTCCCTTGGGTTGATCATTCCAAGATCTAACTTGGAAGGACCAAGGTATTAGGAAGGCAGATTCAGTATCACTTGGAAACCTTAACTAAGACGGAGGCTTATAGCAGTTTCCATGGGCTTTTCTGAGATGCGCTCTGCCCTCTGGTGATTGGCCAGGAAGCTACAGATGGGCCTGTAGCATTTAGAACTCATTAGTAGATGTAGTCACGGGACAAGTCAAGACATAAACAAGGAAATTGATGAAATGTCTGGAACATTTGTGTAATCTTCCCCTGATCTACATATGTAGCCCTACAGCTTTGTGATGGTAGCAGTCATTAGTCATCCACATTAAACCTTGTTGCAAAGTCGTCTGTACTGACATCGTTGAATAATTAACTCCCCTCGAATTTGGTTCTAATTGCAATATATCAGATGGTAGCTGGTGGCAAGTTTTGTTTCCTGTTAACCACAGTCCTGAGACATTGACATTGTCTTGACCATCACTAGTGACACAGCCACCATTTGTCACTGGTTTCTGTCCTGTTTCCCTAGTGAGGAAAACACTGCTCACACACAGACATAATTGGAACTCAGATAAGAAAAAGTCTTCAGAGGAAAGAAAATCCAGACATAAAAAATAGAAGAGAGGTCAAAATTATATTCCAACAATTTCAGACACTATTAATAAATAGTGTAATATTTAGTGAGTCAAGCAATGTCATATGTAATACAGACTCAAATTTATAACACCAAACCCTGTCTCTGCATATTTGTGCATGTGTTTGTATTATATGTGTGTGGAAAGCTATTTCAGTGAACCAGGCTGACAGATAAGATGCAATCCTAATGTTTTCTTTCTTTCTTTCTTTCTTTATTTTTAAATGCAGCTGGATTTGTTTTTATTCCCTTGTACTAGAAAGACAACATTGTTCGGTTCCATACACTATTTTGGTAATTGTAAAATAGTTAAGGCTTCTCTAGTCATGAATTCAAATGTCTAAGCCAACATGCTAGTGAAAACTTTGAGTGGTGTAGTTCATGGCTTCCTCTCTGCCCTCCTTAAACCACTCCTCCTTCAGCTCACATGAATGAGGATTAGGAAGCTCACATTCAAGAAAGTGGTGCTGTACATTTATCTTCTTTTCATTTTCTATCTTTCTATTTTTCTTTCACCCATTTTAATTTGAACCCTGTAGAGCTGGAGCACAGTGACCATTGTAGCACAGTGACCATGAGGGAGCAAGTAGGCAGTAAAGTGCTTAGTTTACAGGTATTGTAAGCAGCCTCGTACTCTAAGGCCCTGGGAACTGTGTAAATTATATGCTCTTACATGGCTATTGTCATGTGTTCCTCAGAAAATCAGCTGACACTTGGGCACCTCTCACTTTCAATTTCCTTTAGCTATCTCTCTGACTCATTGGTTGCTGATGTATTTGCACCTCTGCATCTGATAAAAACTCTAGCTTTTCTCTGATGAAGTGCTCACCTTTGCCCTTAGGAAGAATTCAAAAGAGTACTACCCTGACTCATCCCCTGTAACTCGTATCAGATTCATAGAAAATATACACTTAACGTTTGATAAATAAACACTGAAAGTACAGGATGGTGAATCCAGCCATCTCAAATGTGGTTCACCCCCCTAGCAGCTAGCTTTGCAACTCTCTTAACCCAAGGCATGAATGGTGAAGACACATACAGGTCTATGTAAAGGAATAAATTTCATGCTCTCTTAAGTGATACTACTCAAGTACCTTTTACTTAGCTTATGGCGAAGAGTAGGAACACCAAACCATTTATCTCCTTTAGAGTGGCGGAGCTCACAGGTCAGCAGAAAAATAATGCCCTTCTCTCCATGCTTCTTTTCTTAACCTTTTCAAGCTCCTTTGAAGTGTGGATGTTAGTTGAAAGGTTTTCTGTCATAAAGTTTTTGCAATTCTACCAGAGTGGACTGAATTGGAATGTAGCATCAATTGTTTTCAAGCCTCAGCTAAAACTAATGTTAAAATTTTCTAAATATATCTCACTCCAGCTCTTTTTCTGAGTATGTATAAGCAGTGTCTTCCTAAATATGAAATTATCCCCTACTGAAATATTTATACCTAAATGACCTTAATTACTTTGTTTACTGTCAGTCTCTTGATACAGACATATAAAAATAAATGATTAGGGTTTCCAGACAAGACAGAGTAACAAGGATCAGATTTATTGTTAATTTTGAAACAATAACAACAAAATGGAAACAATGTATGAAACAAGGGTTTCGGGTAATTGGACATCAGATAACAAAAGATGATTCCTGATAAAGGAGAAACGAGGGAGATGGACCTTAAAATTGTACCGGTCACCTGGAGGGAGTTTTCAGGGCAGAGAATAGGGAGAGTGAAGACAGTCAGAGACTGGTGGGCTCCTAGTTGTGAGGGGACAGAGTTAGGAGCCAAGACAGGCCAAGTATCTTGAGTTCACAGGGCAGAGTAGCAGAGAGCAGAGAGCTGCATGGAGAAAAAACCCTGGATATCATCAGAGGTTTCCCGTAACTCTTTAACTGAGTGCTGATGAACACGTACCAGGAGACTGCTTGAGGCTGTGGAAATAACTACCACCACCACTAACAACAAAGAGCAGAGGAAATAACGCAGAAGACTCTAAGAAGATGAGGAACTGTTCATGTTTCTACCAGCCAGAATGGAAAACCTCACAATTCACTGGGTGTTCGGTAGCGTACTTTAAAGGGTATTGCCTTAGCAGCAAAGCAAAATTAGTCCCAAAGATCTGAATGACCAAATATTTTGAGATAACTTAACTGTGACTTATATGAAAGCTCAAGAATGTCTATAGGAAAAGTTAAGATCAGATTACATTAAGCAAACGAATATATATTAATAGAATGGAATAGAATGAATAGAGTCAATAACAGTTACAAAAACAATGGTGATCTAGAACCTCTTATATTATCCTGGATAGAGCTGGAGCCCATTCTACTAAGTGAAGTATCCCAAGAATGGAAAAATAAGCACCACATGTACTCACCATCAAATTGGTATTAGCTGATCAACACTTAAGTGCACATATAGTAGTAACATTCATCAGGTGTCTGGCAGGTAGGAGGGGGGAGGAGGGGATGGGTATATTCACACCTAATGGGTGCGTGAGCACACCGTCTGGGGGATGGACACTCTTGAAGCTCTGACTCAGGCGGGACAAAGGCAATATATGTAACCTAAACATTTGTACGCCTGTGATATGCTGAAATAAAAAAAAGAAAAAGAAAATAAATAAATAAGTAACAACAAAAAAAGAAAAACTATACGTGAAAATATCTAGCTCAAGCCTGAATCTATGAGGGTTTAAAATTGCTATTTCAATTTAGCTTGAGAAAATCGTGAATTAATATATTAAATATGATAATATTTTTACAACATTTTAAACAAATTTGTTGTAAAAAGAATTGAAAAAATCAGAAAAGGGGCTATAAAAATATTTTCTGTCTGTGAAATTAACACTGTGTGCTCTTATTTACAAACATTTTCTCTAATGATTGCCAGTGTTTTCTCTCCCTATCAGGTAATTAACTTGACTTACTTTGTAGCATTGTGTTTACGTCTCAGTTACTCTTCATTGAACAATTTTTAAATGCATTCCATTTTCCTTATTGGGATTTGGCAAATTATCCTGTTAAACATTCATTCAAAATGACTTCTAAAGGCCTCTGGTATATCAATTTCTTCACTGTATTGATTTCATTATGCATTAGTTGGACCTACTATAGCAAACCCTTCGAAACACTGGTTTTTTTTTCTGGCTTTGCAGCTTAGTTTTGTTACAATTGACAGAGTTATTTGTGCACTTTAGAATTTGCTCCAATTGTTAAGATTTTCATGATAAGAAGCAATTGTTTCTTGGATCAGTTATTAGTTTTTTGTTGAGTATTCTTTAAGTTAACAGTTTGGGTGACATCTTTTAAGTAGAGAAAAAACTAAAACTTGTGTTGGTTAAAATTGCATTTTCTTTGTTTTTGTCAAATGTTGATCATCAACATGGAGCAAAACATTGGAATATAATTACTAAAATTGAGTTGTCGTATAATCCTAATAAGTACAGATGTTTTTCTATTATATGAAAATGACCTTTACAAGCAGGAAAATGAAAGCATCTCAAAAGAGATAGTGGCATCAATAATAAGTAGATATTATCCTTTAAAGTATAAGTGATCAAGATAAGTTTGGAAAATGTTCAATATTCCAAATGATCCTCTCTGAAGAAGGAAAATATATAAAAATACATCTTTTATAATATCATCAATTTTAAAAAAATAAAAATAAAAAGTATATGGTAGGTTTTGATAGTGGGAAGAAATTGGTATTGTTATCCACCACAAAAGAAAACTGGTTGTATTAATATATACCTACGTATGTATAGTGACAGATACAATACACATACATATATACTTACATATGTGTAAATGTGTGTATGTATGAATATATTCACATACATATAAACTGGTAGACATAAAATTTAAATTCATATGAGTACTAAATATATGTACGTGTGTGTGTGTGTGTGTGTGTGTGTAGTCAGCCCTCCGCATCCCCAAATTAAACCAACACTGAATCTAAAATACAATATTTGGGGAATGCTGAACCCATTGATATGGAGAGCCAGCTTTTAGTATCCACCTGAATCTAAAATACAATATTTGGGGAATGCTGAACCCATTGATATGGAGAGCCAGCTTTTAGTATCCACCTTTCACAGAGCCTACTGCAGAACTTGAGCATCTGCAGATTTTGGTATGGGGTGAGGGGTCCTCGAACCAGTCACCTGAGGACACTGAGGGATGACTCTGTGTGTGTATGTGTGTGTTTAAACAAAAATTGTCACAAATCGTCTGACAAAAAACCATTAAATATGGTGATTTATTTGGTCCCAGCCAGTTTCCTTTAAATAATTTGTCTTCACAGACTAAGGGGACACCCACAGAAAGATTTACTTCTGAGGCAGTTTTATTCATGGTAGAGACAAGTGTAAACAATATTGATGTCCAATAACAAAGAATTGGTTAGGTAAGACAATCTATAACTATATTATGGACTTACACAAAAATATTAAGCATTATATTTTAAAAGGCAAGTAATAAATAAAATATTAAAAAGTAAAATATTAGAACTAGAAAGCAATAAACACATGCAGTTTAATGCTAATATACACTAACATAACATATCTATGTAAGTACACAAAATATATTATATATGAATATTTAATTTTACCTAAAAACTATGCTTTGAATAATTTTTAAATTTTTCTTTTCACAGCTTCTACTTGACAATATATGACATTATTCATATGAATTTTTTTTAAAAGCTGTCAATTCACACATACACACATTAAAAGTAGCAAGAGAGGATTTTTTTGTTGTTTAAATAATCTTAATCTTAAAATTTTATCTCTAGTTTGAATGCCTATATAAGAAAAATGATTGCTAGGATGGGAAGTTTCCTTGCTCTTTCCATAAGTAGAATCTACACTCTGCAGCTAGAAAAGATCCCTTATTTCACATTGATATCATCAGTTTCTGAACCTCCTTGGTTACACCAGTTAGAGAAAAGCAGAGGCTAGAATTTTTAAGGCGATAATTGTGTTCCTTTAAGGCTGAACATACTAAATAGGAATAACAAATCTGTCTTCGTTTTGCTGTTCAATATAGCAATTCTTTTTTTTTTTTTTTTTTTATTCCAGGGTATTGTGAGGGTACAAACACTAGCAATTCTTTATTATAATAGGAATTATGTCCTAGAGTGTTGGCTGAGTGGGAACCAGTGGGGTAAGAAAAGTGAGCCCATTTGCTAAAAGACACCACAACGTATTGCTCAGAGTTGGAGGGCTTCAGTGGAAAATTCATTAAAGTAAAAAACAATGACAGTTTTTCATGATAAGGTTGTGTCGTGTGCCAATAGATGGAAATAAAATGTGTATGAATTCAGGGCAGTCAAATAAATGTAATAGTCTGCTCTGCCTTATTGGGCAGCTTGCATACTCCTATGGAATTATTATTCTGCCTGTATGTGTTTTAGCATGCACACACATATACACATACACATATATGTATATACATATACTAATACATGTAAGTGTACATGTACCTACCCATACAAATGCATATACATGTACATATATTCATAAGAAAAATAAAACTTTTAGTCTTAAAAATCTTAGAATTTTTATGATCAGGTAATTTAAGACTTTGTTGTGAAAATGGTAATTATCAGCAATTTTGAAATTCATATTTTCTTTTTTGTACTTTATAAAATATCTATAATAAATATGTTTTTCCTTATATTTGAGAAACATGCTTATTAAAGACTTCTAAGGATGAAATTGAAAAATAATCATTTCTGTCTTAATGATCCATTTGTGGACAAGTTGAGGTCAAAGAGCAATATTTTAATGTCCTAACCATATTAGTTTTTCCTACTTAAGTTCAGAGATGTTATGGAGAGGAGGGGTTTATATAATTTGGATGGCTTCCCTCTCAGTTCTGATCATTCAGCTTTCTCCAAAATTAGTTTAAATCTCAAATGTGTTTTAGCAATTTCAGAAAAGCAAGGAGTATGTTCTACTTGCATGGGAAAATACAGCGTAACAAACCCAGATTAAGGACAAGCTTTTTTTTAAAAAAAAAAAAGATGGTTAATAATCACTTTAAAGCACATATCATTAGTTTTTAGTATCAAATTTAAAAGGTGCCTTGTTTAACAAAGTTTTTTCATTAGTTTATATAACAATTTATATTTTATAAACTTATATTTTTGAACAGTTTTATATTTACAGAAAATTTACGAAGATAGTGCAGAGTGACTGTGTAACCTGAACTTGGTTTCCCCTATTATTGATATCTAGATTAAAGTGATTTAATTGTGACAATTAACGAACCACTACTGACTAAAGTCAGTATTATTATTGTTAATTAAAGACCACAGTTTATTCAGATTTTCTTAGTCTTCGCCGACTATCCTTTTGCTATCCCAGGATCTCACCTTGGATCCCTTCTCAGATTTAATCATCATGTCTCCCTTGGCTCCTCTTAGCTGCGTCAATTTCTTAAGCTCTCTTCATTTTTGGTGAATTTGACTGAGAAGTCCCAGTCAAGTATTTTGTAGGCTATCTTTCAATAATAAATTATTTTAATTAATTTTGTACAAAATATTTGTCTCTTCTCCCTGTTAATTTATTTATGCAATACTTTATCTACATTAGTATGAATTTATGGATATTTATTTAATACCTTGAGTTATAATCAAGTTATAATTTATTTATTTAGTTGCCCAAATTGTTCCAGGTTAGGCCATTGGAGCACTTATGACTCCCATGTTACTTTGACATACTCTTACCATGTTTTGCTATTTTTGTTTGAGTAATATTTTACTTTCTGGCACCACAAGATATTATAGGCTCATTTGTATATCCTTTACCTTAGTCCTAGAATCAACCATTTCTTTAAAGAATTATGGTTCCTTTGATTGGTAAATTCTATCAGAAACTAAAATCTAGGCTCTAGGTGTGCTTACTGCTACTAGGGTGTCATTAAACCTCCGCCATCTCAGCTGACACAACAAGGAAATATATGTGTGTGTACTGGCCTGTGTGTATATGCATATCTATAAATATCTCTATGTGTAGCCACATGTATCTATATTAAGCTAAACATGGGTTCATATTTATGTCTCTAACTCTGCTCCCTTAGCATGTGGATGATTCTATATTCCTCCCCTTGCTTATCTGTAATTTCCCACTCCAACAGTAAGAAACCTGGCTCCTACCATCCACTATCCATTTAATTAATTCTTTAGTTCCAGTATACACGTATCGTAGTTTCAGAATTGTTAACCCACTTGTCTTCACAGGAAGAACCACATCACCTGGAGCACAGTGCTTATGTATCATTTAATCCCATAGATTCTACTCATTTCCAAAGTGACGCAGGCCAGTACTTTTTCCCATATCACCTTCAGTGAAGTTGTTTCATACATTTGTGATATACTTAGATTGTTTAGTCACAATCTACATTCTGTCCTGAAATCACTGGACCTCCTAAATGATTTTCTAAAATTTGCACACATTAAGTTTATTCTTTGGGATGTAAAGTTATATGGATTTAAACAGATTCAGTGTCCTATTTCTGCCTACACAGTATTATACAGAATAGTTTCACTACCCAAGATCCCATGTACATCACCTTCTCAAACTTCCTCTCTCAAACCCTGGGTCCCTGGTAACCATAGATGTGTTTACAGTCTGGATATTTTTGAATTTCCAGAGTGCTATATAATTGAAATTATGCAGTTTGTAGTAGTTTTAGACTGGTTTCTTTCACTTAGAAATATGCGTTTAAGATTCATCCATGTCTTGATAACTAGTTTATTTTTATCACAGTATTAGAATTTCTTATATGGATGTAATACGATTTTTTATTCGTTTGCGTATTGAAAGACTCTTTAATCATTCTGTTCAACATAGCATTTGAAGTTCTAGCCAGACAAATTAGGCAAAAGCAAGAAATAAAGTGCATTCGAATTTAAAAAGAAGTCAATTTATCTTTGTTTGCAGACAACATGATCCTATATTTAGAAAAACCAAAAGACTCCACCAAAAACTCTTAGAATTGTTAAGTGTATTTAGTTAAGTTACAGGATACAAATTCAACATACAAAAATCAGTAGTGTTTTTATATGCTAACAGCTACCAATCTGAAAAGTAAATCAGCAAAGCAGTTTCATTTACAATAGCTACAAATAATATAAAATATTTAGGAATAAATTTAACCAAACAAGTGAAAGATCTCTACAAGAAAAATTATAAAGCATTGATGAAAGAAATTGAAGAGGGCACGTGAAAAATGAAAAAGTATCCCATGACATGGATAGAAAGATTTAATATTGTTAAAATATCTGGACTGCTCAAAGCAATCTACAGATTCAGTGAAATTCCTATCAAAATACCATTGACATTCTTTACATAAACAGAAAAAAAGTCCTAAAATTTATATATAACCACAAAAGGCCCCCAATAGCTAAAGCACTCCTGAGCAAAAAAAAAAAAAAAAAAAAAAAAAAAAAAAAAAAAAAAAAAAAAAAAAAAAAAAAAAAAAAAAAAAAAAAAAAAAAAAAAAAAAAAAAGTGAGAAGCACCACGCTACCTGATTTCAAATTATATTACAAAGAAATAGTAATCAAAGCAGTATTGTGTTCACATAAAAACATACACATAGATGAAAGGAACAGAATAGAGAATTCAGACATAAATCCACACACTTACAGTCAACTCATTTTTGACAGTCACCAAGATCATATAGTAGGGAAAGGACAGTCTCTTTAATAAATGATGCTGGAAAAACTGGATATCCACATGTAGAAGAATGAAACTAGATCCCCATCTTTTATCCTTTACAATAATCAACTAAAAATTGATTAAAGACTTAAATATAAGACCCGAAACTATAAACTACCAAAAGAAAACTTGAGAAATGCTACAGGACATTGGTCTGGGCAAAGGTTTTCTGGTAAGACCTGAAAAGCACACAGGTGACAAATGCAAAAATACTTAAATGGAATTATATAAAGTTAAAAAGCTTCTGCACGGCAAAGGAAATAATCAATGCAGTGAAAAGCCAATCCAAGGAATGGAAGAAAATATTTGCAAACTATCCATCTGACAAGAGAAAAAATAACCAGAGCATGTTAAGAATTCAAACATCTCAATAGCAAAATAAATAAATAAATAATCAATCAAAACATACTCAAAAGATTTAACTACACGTTTTGCAAAAGAATAACCAAACCAATTGCAAAACCAATAGCCAACAGGTATGTGGAAACTGTAAGTGGAAATATAAATTAGTACAATATGAAAAACGGTATGAAGTTCCTCAAAAAACTAAAAATAGAACTACCATATAATCCAGCAATTCCACTTCTGAGTGTATATCCAAAAGAAAGGAAATCAGTATATCAAAGAGATAGCTGCACTCCCATGTGTATTGCAGAACTATTCCCAGTAGCTAAGATATGGAATCAACCTAAGTGTCCATCAATGGATGAATGAGTAAAGAAAATGCGGTACCTATATTCACAACAGAATATTAGTCAGTCACAAAAGGAATGAAATCCAGTCATTATGTTAATTGAAATAAGCCAGGCACAGAAAAAGAAATACTGCATGTCCTCATTCATATGTGGGAGGTAAAACAGCTCACCTCACAGAAGTGGAGAGTAGAATGGTGATTACTAAACACTGGGAAGGGAAGGAGGTGGAGGGGGTATGAAGAGAAGTTAGTTAAATAAGTTCTGGTATTCAATAGTACAGTAGAGAAATTATAATTAATAATAATTTATTTCATATTTCAAAATATAGAAGAATTATAATGTTCCCAACCACAAGAGATCCATTTTTGAGGTGATGGATACTCCATTTACCCTGATTTGATCACTATACGTTGTATGGTATAGCGCTATCAAAAATCTCATATGTACCTCCAAAATATGTATAACTATCAATTACATATATAATCAATTTCAAATTTATATATTCCTTAATATATATATGTAAAGGGATATTGGTTGCTTCTAATTTTTGACAATTATGAATAAAGCTTCTGTAAATATTGGCATGCAGATTTTTGTGTGGTCATAATTTTTCAGATCAGTTTTATAAATGAATGTTATTGCTGAAGCTTATTTATAGTTTAATACCAAACTGTTAAAATATCTTCCAAAGTCATACCACTTTCAGCAATTAGTAATCAGTGATCCAGTTTCTCTGCATACCTGTTTCTGGGATATATTACAATGATTGAGTTTTCAAATATTGTACCAGCTTTTCCATACTTACTAATTTCCACTTGTAATGGTGTATAATTATTTTTATACATTTTTGTATTTTATTTGTTAATACTTTTTGAGAACCTTTAATATATATGTTTAATAATCTAAATTACTGAAACATAACTGGAAAATCCCCCAATATTTGGTGGTTACATAACATACTTCTAAATAACACATGAGTTAAAGAAAAAGTTTCAAAACAAATTTTAAAATATTTTAGACTAAATTAAAACTAAAAAACAATCTATCAAAATGTGTGGGATGTAGTAAAATAGTGCTTTGAGTGAAATTTATAGTATAAATACATACAATGGAAAAGATGAAAGATCTAAAATCAATCTAAAGCCAATAAAATAAGCTTCTATTTTAGGTGACTAGAAAATAAAAGAGAAATTTAAGCATACAGCAAGATAAAATAAATAAAGAATAAATATTAAAGCAAAATTTAGTGAAACCGAAGGTAGGAATTCAATAGAGAAAATCAACTAAACCCAAAACTGACTCCTTGAAAGACCAATAAAATTATTAACCTCTTATTAGGCTAACCAATAAAAAAGGCACCAATTACCAGAAATAAAAGAGAGGCCAATAATGCTATTCTCATGGCCATTAAAATAGCAATAAAGGAAACTACAAACAATTCTATGCTCATAAATTTTATATCTTACATGTAATGAATCAATTTTTTGAAAGACAAAGACTATTAAAACTCACAAAAAGAGAAATAGATAAAATAGATCTATATCTGTTAAAGATAGTAAATTACTAATTAATAAATTTCCAAATAAAAAAAAGAAGAAGAAAAACACCAGGCCCAGACGGTCTCACCGGTGTATTCTACCAATCACTTAAGAAATTCTAACAATTTACTCCAATCTCTTCTAGAAAGCAGAAATAGAGGGAACACTTCCTAACTAATTCTGTTAAGCCATTATTAACCTATCACCAAAACTAAATAAAAGTATTTCAAGGAAGGAAAAATACAGGCCAATATCTCTCATCAGCAAAAAGAAAACATTAGCAAAGTAAAATCAACAATGTACAAAATAATTTTTAATATTAAGTTATTTTAGTATTTTATAGTCTCTTCTCTTTTATCTACCTGAGTTTTCTCACAGTGTTTCATTTCTTCCATCAAAAATGTGAATCTTTTCTGAACCCAATTTAGCTATGATTCTGACTTCATGCTACCATGTCAACCAGACAATTTTGCCCAGGGCTGAGCCTCATTTCCTGAAAGTTTGGTTTCTAACAGAAGTCCTCCTACAAACTGGGCAGACATCTTAGAATTGTGAGACTACGGCCACCAAATTATTATGTTTGACACCTTTGGAAATCATTAGCAAAGTACTTCAAAATTTAAAATTTGAGATTGGCTGATCATTTCTAATATTTTAGCATTATATAAGACAAGAGACAGATTAGTTGATTTACCTTCAGTGTCTCTCCTTCACTCCTTTTTCTATTTTTTCATGCCTACTACTAAAGTTTTGATATGCCTTGAAGCTAAGACTTTAAATACGACACCACCTTTTTAAATTCCTTTTCTAAGATTATCCAAAATAGTAGTTTAACGTTCTGTTCTAAAGTTTTCCCTTTCTCATGGTTACTACTAGGCTTAGCAGTCTACTTTCCAAACCTATATTTACTCCATTGAAATGAAAGATATGTGCTGTCTTTAATTTTGTGACATTTATCGCGACTCTAGAAATGTCAAAGATTTCAGAGTCTTAATCACATCAGAAAGTCTGCTTTTGATGTATTGACTTAACTGTCCTTATAAAATATTCTCTGATTGTTACAGGTATTTTTTTCTTTATATATTGTTTACTTTTAAAATATGTGTAATACTACTTTCTTAGATTCATATTATAGATATTCCTTAAAATTTTGAAAACTAATCTTTGAAGCTGTAAACCTATTTTCCAGGTTCAAAGTTTCTCTGGGCCTCTACACAGTATTTACTCAATATTTCTTTCTTATTACTTTTCCAAACTGGTATATACAAAATCACTAACCTAATCGGGATGATTTTTTAAAGCTTCCAATTGATAACATATTTGAAGATATTTTTGTTCTTGTACAAGACACCTTTTATTCAGTCAGTCTCCTCATAATCATTTTCTTTCTTTAAAAGGTCAATTGTTACCTCTTTAATGAACCTAGTTTCTAGCACTTCGAACACAAAAAGCCTCACTTTCTTTCCTGAATGCTAAAGGCCTACCCTGTTCTTACAACACACTGCTGCCATGCCAACAGACTAGGGAACGTCTATTTTCAACTGACAATAGGCACATCTCTCCTGCTGATTTTGCCCAAAGCTTTTTTGATTCATTTGACATTCACCCTACAAAGTATACAATTAGAAAGCAATATAACAATTAAGGATTGTAGTGCTTCTTAATCTTTCCAAACTTATTCCAAAAGAAACACGCAGAAAATTTTCTGTCTTAATATTTATAATTTCAAACTCTTTAGTGTTCTGTAATTATTCCTGGGAGGTAAAATGTGTGAGCTGTTTACTTGAGATGAATGGAAACATGAATTTATAAGTACATGCTCCATTACACTCATAGTGTATTGCTTCTTAATTTACATGTTGCTTTGGGCCATGAAGATTACTCTGGCAATTTTTAAAGAGCTGTTCCAAAATCTGCAGATTCATCTCCCAAGGTTCCTTTTTATTCTGTGATTTGAAAACCATTTGGTGGGCAGAAATTTTACCATGCATTTGTCAGATAAATTCTCCACTTATCATATTTGGCTTTTGGCAACATGGTGGTCGTGGAAGAAGAAGAAAGTGTGAATTTCATTACTTACTCTAATGGGACAGGAAAATTTAGAGCTAGAAGACAAAGAATATAATTACATTTTTATGAGCAATCATGTAAATATATTACTAAAAATGTTCACTTAAATAGCCTAGTCAAATGGACAAAGAAGAAAAAGTGTCAGAAGTCAGACTAAAAAATCCCTTTGTCTGACTTCCAGTCTGCTCTAACAAGTTGAGAGGATTCATTTTATCTGCCTAAAATGTACCTAAGTAAGAATATCATAAACCAGGATAATACTAGGAAAAAAAGATTAGAATTTATGCAGCTTGGAAGATAAATATTTCTTCTAAGTAAAATGAATAACTTACTTTAGAAGAAAACAATATTTAATATACCCAAATTAGCATATTTGTCACCAAATTTATCTTTTTAAACAATCCAAAATTATAGATAGAAGGTTTAAAAGAATTTTGAGAGATAGATGGTAAAATCATTGACTTGATCAAAATATACAGCTGCATTCAAATGCAAAATATTGGAAAATAACACTAATTAAGTTGGAAACATGTGTTTTTCACAAATAGTTGTATGTCTTTGGAAAAGCTCCTGAAGATTTCTGTGCAAAACTAGATAGTTAGAATAGAAAAGGTCAGAAAACCACTCCTGGTATTTCAGAAATTTGTTTCTAACCTGCTAACAAACATAGATAAGCAAAAAGCAATAGAATTTTCTTCCAAATTAACTACTTTAGGTAAGTGCTTTGTGCAGAATATAAGTGATTGGATACTTACACATTGACAATTAAATTGATTAAATAAGTAGGCTGCCAGGCTGGAAAAATGCCTCTATGAAAGTCCTAGGGAGTGTTTCTCAAATTGCATGTTCCCTATCTTTTTCTTTGTTAATAATGTTACCAGTTTCTGAGTCAAGTTTTTTCCAAGTTCTTGGTGTTTGTTGGGAAAAGAATTTCAGGATACACCATGTAAGCAAAGCAAGAGTCAGCTTTTATTAAAAGCAAAATTACACTCTGAGGAAAGAGAGCAGGCAGGCTCAAAAGACATCAGCTGCACTGGGAGGAAATGGTTTTAGATCTTTTGTAGTTTTACTAACTGAGGGGAGGAATATTCGGGGCCAACGGGCTGGCTTTTACTAAACATTTTGGTAATAATTCCTAGAATTGTGTTCCCTCCCATTTTCATGCTTTATATGGTTGTATCAAAACTGCCATGGTAATTTCAAGGGTGGGGGAAGTTTAAAACTTCAATGTAAATGATATTATAATTAGCCAAAGTTCATGTAAGGTGACAAAAATAGTTGTCAAGCTGGTTGAAGCTGGTTCTTAACTATGCTTATGAGCCCCTTTTGTTTAAGATTGTTTGCCTTAACACCTGCACCCAATCTTCAAGACCCCAAATCCAGTCTCAGCTGTCTCCTAGTCTCCTACTCTAACTTTTCCCCTCTTAAGAGTGTTGGGCCCTTGGAATCTTACAAAGGAGGCTGAGGGAAGAAGATCCATCTTCTGAAGCTACTTCCTGTTGGTAAGGGGCATTGACCCTTCCTATGGGCACCAAACACTCTTACATCTTGTTTCTTATCTATTAATGGGACTGATGGCAGGGCATGGGCTTTAAGGCACCTCACTATGGTGGGAGGGTCTTTCGGGGCCCTAATGGCAGTCAGGTGGCTATTGGTAGAAGGAACAAGTCACCTAATCAAGGGGATTTTGATAGTCTTTTTCTTCATCTCTCTGAAGAGGGGTGGGATGGAACATTTGTAGTGCCATGACAGATTGAGACTGGAAAACCTGACAGACAAGAGATTTTAAAAGTTTAATGATGCAAGAGAGAAAAGGAGAGCAAGAATTGTGATAATAATGGAAACTATAAAGGGTTCTAGCCAGAACCACAACATTTGTCTAAAAGCAGGCCACCTGAAGGATAATTTGTTCCATATGTGAGAAGCCATGTCTGCCTTTTCCTTCTGATTGTACTTATGAGACATTCAGCTGCCTTACAAACTTTTTGTAAACTTGGGCTGTAGTATTAACCCAAGTGCAACACAGTGCAAACTCCTCCTTCAGTGGCCAGCACACAATCTAATCCTACTTAATTTTCTAAAACTAAATTTGCAAGTGAATTGAAGGAGATTTTCAAATGGCTCATTGCATTTCCTTGATTGTAAATTGTGCTTTCTAAGATGGAGTTGATGTTGTCAAGGATGGTTTCATGGTAGATAAAACTACCTCAAGGGGCAAGTAGACCAATTGCTCCTGTTACTCCAGCCACCATTAGGCCAATGATCCTCTTATTCTAGGCAGTATTACAACTAGAATAAACTTGGATTTTCACGGTGTTAGGTATCTTAGTGTACATTTCCTAGTATGCCAGATATTTTCTAGATAGAGATAGGCAAGGCCTTGCCTCATGCTAGGACCTAGCAGATGGGCATGATGAATATTATACCTCCAGGGGCACACAGCTGAACCACAGATGAATTATGCCGCAGATGGATATTGTACCACAGATGAATATTATACCTCCAGGGGCACATAGCTGAATTGGCTGACTCTTATTAAGTGTCTGTTTTAGTTAGGTCCATCGAGGATGTGAATTATTGGCATTAGATGGGAAAGTGAGATTCCTGCTTATAAGATGGTTCCAATCACCTCAATTCCAATAACTTAGCTTGAACAAAACTTCAGCCACCTTAGGCTTACTGAGGGTGGGAATGTGACCAGTGTAGGGTTGGCCATTAGGGGAAGTAGCAGCATATAGCTGGCACCAAATTAAGGCGTTTTGATTATAATTGTAATGGCAAGAGGAATTTCCATTGTGGGAGGATGTGCAATAAGGGTGAGACCTTTGATAGCCATTATTTTGCCCAAAAAGGGGTTTAGCACAAGATTTACATTGCTGATGTTTTCCTGGGTTAGGGTTTCCACATTCTAGGGTAAGAATATGGTATGCATTAGTTAAAGGAATTATAAAAGAAGACCAGCTAGGATTAGAAGTGTTGGGAGGAAGGGATACTTTAATAAGTTTGATGGGGGTCACCCTATAACTTGCAGGGAGAAATTAGCCTTTTTGGTGGCCAAGCTAGTAAGGCAAGAGGCAAGACTTGTGGGTTTTGTTGAAAGACCCATGAACCCTGGGGGATGGGGTGAGGAATTGTCCAGGGGCTTAAGGTGTGGGCCACATCCAATTATTAGTAGTCCTATGCTAAGGGGTATTGCTCTAGAACTGGCATATCTCAGGTTCTAAGACCTCTGATAATCTCACCATCCTGTCTCCCAGATCTGATAGAGAATTTTTAGCCCCGTCAAGGTGGTTAAAAGGAGTGGAGCTTTCTGAATCTAGAAGGCTCCTCCTCTGTGCTCTATGTAATATTTGATATGATCAAATTTTCTTCCTGTAAATGTGGAGCTGGCCTTTATAGGAGTTCTAGAAATACTATCTCAAAGTACTTCTACTCTGTGTCATTCAATCAAGTGTCCAATCAAGCACAACCATAGTCTGAGGTCCCTTTCCCTTGTAGCACCCTGTCTATCTCTATAATCCTTCCACAAAAACCTAGTACAAACACAGCAAAGAGGGAGAGATTTGCTAGAATTATAAGGGCAAGCAGCATAAGGATATCCCTGCCTTGCAAGGTGGCATATTAAATCTCAAGCGTCTTGCCCCCAAATATGTGGAAGCAGTACAAAGAAGTAAGGATGAAGTCTAATAGCAGAGGCTAGGCACAGAATTGCCATGGCTTAGAGGGTATTTGGGGTCTTGCATGGCACAGGGAACAACCCTGCCAGCTTCCTAGGATGGTGTCACCCAGCATCTGATGAAAGTTTGAATCTGAATGGCCTGAGGAGTGACCCTCTGCCACTTAACCAGCACAGAGTCATGGTCAGCCAGATGCAGCAAGGTCATACCTCTGTAATTCATGGAGAAATTGCAAAAGAGGTGAGGCACAAGAATGTGCTTACCTGAAAGTATGTTATAACCATCAAGGCTTATGTGATGTCTCCTGGCTAGCTTACCACAAAGCTAGCCTTAAAGTGGAGGTTTTCCTAGTTCTTGCTGTTCCTTGGGAAAAGAATTTCAGGAAGCACCACATGAGCCAAGCAAATGGCAGCTTTTATTGAAAGTAAAAGTACTCTCAGGAAAGAAAGTGGGCAGGCTCAAAAAGAGCGGCTGCACTGGAAGGAAGTGGTTTAAGATCTTTTGTAGTTTTACTAACAGAGGGGAGGAACATTCAAGGAGGAGTGGTTGGCTTTTACTAAAAATTTGGGTAGTAATTCCTAGAATTGGATTTCCTCCCATTTTCACACTTTATAAGGTTGTCTTGGAAATGTCATGATGATTTCAACGGTAGAGAAATTTTAAAACAACAATCTGAATGATATCATAATTATCCAAAGTTCATGCAAGGTGACAGAAATATCTGACGAGCAGGCTGAAAACCGGTTCTTGCCTGTGGTTGTCAGTTCCTTTTTTTTAAGTTTGTTCACTTTAACACCTGCATCCAATATTCAAGCCCCTGAATCTGGTCTTAGCCCTGTCTCCTAGTCTCCTACTCTAACAACAACTCCTGGAGATTCTTCTGCATTGCAGAGGTTTGTGGGGAGCTTAGCTGGAGAAACAATTGATGGCCATGTGTATTTTGAAAAGCTTGTAAGGTATTTAATGAGACTTCTTCCTAACGCAGTTGATGAACACTGGTTAAGATTGAGTTAACTTTTTTTTGAAGCATATGTAGCATTGTGGACAGTATTTGCCCAACCCACCTCAGAGATATCAACTATACATAAAAATTCACACTTCTTTATTAACTTGTGAACTTTTTTAATGAAATCATTGAAATCCAATCACTTTTAATTATGACTTTAGTGAATTGCCATTCTTGAACTTGAAAAAAATATGTTATTAAGGCTAACCTGAACTGTTTGCTCACCATAATTATGAATATGTCATACCTCTACATTACACCTAATAATTGAGTAAAGTAACTCTTTGGATATTTAGTATCTCTTTAACATACAGGGCCTTTGCTAGGTGTACAGTACTCTCGGGAAGCTACAAATAACTACAACACAGCCCTGAACACTCACATGTGTCTATAATAAATCAAATTTTCAACCCATACTCAAAGTACATAGACAACCAAATCACAACCAAAATTGTTTGGTAAGTATGTAATAAGAACAAGGGGAGTTTAATAATTCAAATATTCAACCACTTCAAGGCAACGCTACTAGGTAGCAACAATATCACTGTTTGCTTCCCAAACACAGCAGCATAGTACTCTTCAAGTATACATTGAAACGTCTGTTGGAAGGGATTTCATTTACATTAAATGTTTGTGTATGTATAGAAAACTGTAGATATATAGATTTATAGACACATGTATAGAGCACATATATACTTTTGTGATATAAGCAAAAAAAGTAAAGTTACCAATATCTTTCAGATACTGGGGATATGCAATCGACTTTGAAAATACTATGTTCAAGAGAATTTTTTAAAGATAAATTAAGAAATTTCATCTAGACAAGAAAAATAATCATGCTTCTGTAATTCCTGTCAGCCAAACAAAAAACAAAGATTGTGTTTTTAAGTCTGGAAATTCTTCATATTAGATAGCCTGGAATCTATTTCCCTGAGACATTGCTTAGATAAATGCTACAAATATTTATTTATATTCTCAGGCAAGTTCTACTTCACTATATATTCTGAATTCCTTTCATAGACAAATATTAATACATAGACTTCCTTGACCTCAAATATTAATATATTGATTATGATGATATATTGATAAACATTACTATGTATTAATTACCTTAAACTTTATTTCACTTACCCTTTAAAATCTTTTAGCCACTTTCCATTATTCATAGAATAATGGTGAGCAATTATTATCATGTTCTACAAGGCCTTAAATACTATAGTCATTTTTAAAAGTTCTCCATTTTCCTATTCCCTCATTCTTTCTTTTCAATTTTAGTAGGCATTTTACAGTTCTTTGAAAGTTCCTTGTCTTTACTGCCCTTGGCCTTTGTACACACTGTACTCTTGCTGGAACACTTCCATTTCCTCTTGGTTTTCTAGCTAATCCTATTCATCTTTTAGTGCATAACCTATTACTTCTCCAGGGAGGCTAACCTCAAAGACAGTTAAAGTCATATTTTATATTAACATCCAGTGCTTACTCTTTGTAAGAACAGACTTGTTTGATACCTACAGTGACTGACAATATGTTTTAAACAGAAGAATGAATGAATAAATGATTCTTCTGTGCTTTTGAGTTCCAAACTCATTTTAGAATACTACACTTAAGAAAATCGAGTAGACTAACATGGATTAGTTCTGAAAGTTATGTGTTTCTTTCAGGTGATTTTTTTATATTGATATATTTTTCTTTAGATACTGTTTTTATATTTTT
This sequence comes from Indri indri, assembly GCA_004363605.1. Lineage (NCBI taxonomy): Eukaryota > Metazoa > Chordata > Mammalia > Primates > Indriidae > Indri > Indri indri. The sequence goes on from RJWJ010018644.1 coordinate 30,079, forward strand.
TACCCCATTTATAAGTACTCCTCTCAGTAAATCCTCTCGAATATGTAAATATTGACATTGCAATTAAGTAGGTTTCAAAATTGTTTCATCATTGCTTCTTTTACTGATAATATTTTAGCTCCTTAAGTTCTATGGCATATATCATATTTCTTCTAGACCCACAACATTTAGCATTGAAATCTTCCTACCTATCGTTGTTGTCAAAACTTCATTTTTATTGCCCACATGAATAGAGAGCTTACTTAATGTCAGATACAGTCGTCACAACAATTTCACAATAAGTACACCTATTTTCCTCATTTAAAAAACAAATAAACTAAGATAACATACAACTTGACTTCTTCAATTAGCAAATGTCAGGGGAAGAATTGAACCCAGAAAGCCTATCAATCTTTTCTATAACTGGTGTTCAAAGAATATATGTTTAATTGTGTAAGATTTATACTTAATAATCTATGTATTAATGATAAAAAATGGCACAAATGCACTCAAAAGCAAAAGGTACATCTTGGAATAGAGACATTAGATGCATCTTTAGTCAATGTGTGCTTTTATATCTGCCCAGGGTAGAGGTTGCAAATAACAGCAAACATAGTTTCAATAACCAAACACATTATTATTTTCATAATCCTTTTCCTTTCTCTGAATCTATATACATTGTTTGTAGTAATGTCATCCTGTTTCTACTATCTTAGTAGCTTGCTATAATAACTAATGTGAAAATTAGTTATTGGTGTAGGCGTCTTGCCATTAGCAGATCTCATGAAATTTAATATTTTTTCTACTTTATTGTAGTAATTTGAGTGACTAATAATTTATATCTTTTATTAGCTAAAAAGCAGTTCCATTTTGTTAATTACTAAAGGAAATGATTGTTAATTATCTGGATTTTCTCAAATGTGAAAAAATTACAAAGAATATATTATAATTGCAAAGTGGCATCTATTTTACAAGTTTTAAGATGTTAGTCAATAAATAATTTATGAATATTTTAGGAAAGATTTGATTACAAAAATAAATTTTGTAACTTTTTATATTATGATTTTTGTATAGATTAAATAAATGGTTTCTAATTCTCTTTCTCATAAAATAAATAAAAAAGTTTTATTTGATGACTATCATTAACAAAATTAGATGTATCTCGCCTCTGAGGTTTTCAATAAATATAAACATATGCATGGACTTTTGTCTCCTTATTCAAAGGTGAACTAAGGGAAATTTTCACAAAAAACAGAGAACCATAAAAA
>RJWJ010018645.1:0-31319 GCA_004363605.1 Indri indri
TAAGCCATGAGACCACTTCAGGGGGCCTAACATATGTGTATCTAGAGTCCCAGAGGAGAGGAGACAGGGAGGGAAAAGGAAAAATATTTATAGAAATAATTCATGAAAAATGTCAAATTTGATAAAAATTGAATGCACAGATCCAAGAATCTCAAGAAATCTCAAGCACAAGAAACATGAAGAAGACAACTACATCAAGGTGCATCATAATTAAAATGTACAAAACCAAGATAAAGAGAAAATCTTAAAAGCAGACAGAAATGACATGTTATATTCAGAGGAACAAGGATAAGAATGACAGCAAATTTCTTAGCAGAAACAATGGAGAAACATCTTTAATGTATTGAAAGAGAAAAACCATCAACTTAGATTTTTATACCTAACAAAAATGCCTTTCAAAAATGATGGTGGAGCAAAATGGCAGAGTAGGCAGCTTCAAGTTTTCATCTCCCTACAGAAACATAAAACAAGAAACTATCACAGCTGACTTTGTCAGGACTCTAGAAAACAGCCAAAGGTTTACAACAACCAAGAGAACACTTAAGCAAGAAAAAGGCAACTCAAAAACAGTAGAAAGGCACTGTGGCATTTTTATCTGCCCTTGCCCCACCTCACCCCCAGCATGGTGGTGTCTTGAAGTGGTGGCATCCCATGTTCCCAGTGTAAGACCCTCATCCCTCGTTCCAGAGACAGCAGAGCAGATATTATTCACAAATTATTGTGACTACATGTGACAGCCTGCCTGAGGGCTACCTGAAGGATTGATTCAAAGCACTCTTCTTTGTTTCTCCTAACTTGGAACTTAGACCAAAAAGGGGCAGGCATTACTCAAAACATTGCAAGGCAAATTGACCACTCACAGACACCTGGGACAAAAGACACAGTGGACACATACAACTGACTGCTGAAGGGAAAGTTGGGGAAGATTCTTTGAGAAATTAGGACATTAAAAAGCACCCATTTATCCTGGGAAATTCAGAAAGCTACATAAGGCAAGATGCATACTCTGAGAACACCATAAGCTTTCACCTCAGGCTAATACCAAGGCTCAATGCAAGCCTGGCTAAGTGTTGAAGGAGTTCCCCAGTATAGATCCAGTCTTCAAAGACTAAGAAAGATGTTTGGGGTTTTTTTGTTTTTCCTTTTTGTTTGTTTGGCTTTTATTGTTGTTTTTAGCTCATGGCATTCAAGGAACTATCTACAAAAACTTACCTAAACACAAGCTAAAGGAACAGAGATTTTGGTGATCACACAAAACAAGAAATACAGTCTTTGCAAAAACAGTTTGCAAAAGTTACTAAACAATGGAGTATATACCATTCAAAGATTTAAATAAAACAGCAAACCCTGGTGAAGGGGGAAGAATCTAATTTCAAGAGTTACCACATTATAATATTTAAATGTCCCAGTTTAAAAAAAAAATACAAAGAACTGAGAAAATATGGCCCATTCAAAGGAACAAAATAAATTTACAGAAGCCATCCCAAGGAATCCTGGACATCAGAATTACTAGATAACTTTAAAATAACTGTCTTAAATATACTCAAAGAGGTAAACGAAGACATGGACAAAGAACTAAAGGAAATCAGGAAAATTACATATGAACAAAATGAGAACAATAAAAAGATAAAAATTATTTTTTAAAAAAGAACCAAACAGAAATTTGGGAGCTAAAAAGTATAAAAACAAAATGAAAAATTCAATAGAGACATTAAAGAGCAGATTTGAGTAGGCAGAAACCCAGTGATCTTGAAGATAGGACAATTGAAATTATCAAGTCTGAGAAGCAGAATAAAAGAGAAAGAGGAGAAGTGAACAGAGCCTAAGTGACTCGTAAGAAACCATCAAGCAGACCAACATAGGCATTCATTATGAGTGCTCTAGAAGGAGAGAGAAAGAAAGAAAGAAGAAGAATATTTAAAGATATAATGGCTGAAAACTCCCCAAATTTGCTAAAATACATGAATTTAAAATCCAAGAAGTTCCCTCCATGGAAATCTTTTGTTAAAATGTCCATACTACCCAAAGTGATTTACAGATTCAACGCAATCCCCATCAAAATACCAATGTCATTTTTCGCAGATCTAGAAAAAATAATTCTACACTTCATTTGGAACCAGAGAAGAGCCCAAATATCCAAATCAACCTTACGCAAAGAGAACAAATTCGGAGGCATCACTCTACCAGACTTTAAGCTATACTACAAGGCTACAGTAACCAAAACAGTGTGGTACTGCTACAAAAATAGAGACATAAAGCAATAGAACAGAACAAAGTACCCAGATAAAAAACCCTCCACATATTGCCAACTGATCTTTGACAAAGCAGACAACAATATACACTGGGGAAAAGAATCCCTATTCAATAAACAGTGCTGGGAAAATTGGATAGCCACATGCAGAGGATTGAAACAGGATCCATCTCTCTCACCACTCACTAAAATTAATTGAAGATGGATAACATAATTAAATCTAAGACATGAAATCGTAAGAACTCTAAAAGAAAATGTTGGAAAAACTCCATATTGGCCTAGGCAAATAATTTATGAAGAAGACACCAATGGCAATCATAGCAACAACAAAAATAAATAAATGGGACTTGATTGAATTAAAAAGTTTCTGCACAGCCAAGGAAACAATCAACAGAGTGAACAGACAACCTATAGAATGGGAGAAAATATTTGTATGCTATACATCTAATAAAGGGCTAATAACCAGAATCTACAAAGAACTCCAGCAAATCAACAAGAAAAAATCAAGCAACCCATTATGAAGTGGGCAAAAGACATGAACAGAAGCTTTTAAAAAGAAGATAGACAAAGGCCAACACACATATGAAAAAATGCCCAACATCACTAATCATCAGGGAAATGCAAACCAAAATCTCAATGAGGTATCACCTAACCCCAGTGAGAATGGCTTTTATCAAAAAGTCCCAAAACAGTAGATGCTGGTGTGGATGTGGAGAGAAAGGAACACTTACACACTATTGGTAGGACTGCAAACTAGTACAACCCGTATGGAAAATAGTATAGAGATTGCTCAAAGAACTAAAAGTAGATCTACCATTTGACCCAGCAATCCCACTCCTGGATATTTACGCAAAGGAAAAATAGTCATTTTATCAAAAAGACACTTGCACTCGAATGTTTATTGCAGCACAATTCACAATCATGAAGATGTGGAATCAACCCAAGTGCCCATCAATTCATGAGTGGATTAATAAACTGTGGTATATGTACCCCATGGAGTACTACTCAGCCATAAAAAATGAGTTAATACCTTTTGTAATGATCTGGATGGAACTGGAGGCCATTCTCCTAAGTGAAGTATCCCAAGAACAGAAAAACAAACACCACATGTGCTCACTATTAAATTGGAACTCCAATGAGCGCTCATGCACAGATGGAAGTAAAACTCAATGGAAATCAAGCAGGTGTGAAGGGGGAGGAGAGGATGGGTGAAATCGAACCTAATGGGTAAAATGCACACTATCTGGGAAATGGGCATACTTATACACTATCTCAAGTAGTACAAAAGCAATCCATGTAACCAAAGCATTTGTAACCCCATAATATTCTGAAATAAAAAATAAAATAAAATAATAAAAAAAATAAAGTCCAAGAAGTTCAGTGAACCCCAAGTAGGATAAACTCAGAGACCCATACAGAAACCCATTACAATCAAAGTATTGAAGACAGAGAATCTGAAAGACATCAAGAAAGAAGCAAAATGTCATATACAAGCGATGCTCAGTCTGTTGGTTCACTGGGGATGCTGTAACAGATAATCACACACCGGGTGGCATGAATAACAGAAATTTAATGTCTTACAGTCTGGAAGATAGAAGTCTGAAATTGAGGTGGTTAGAAAGGCTGGTTGGGTCCTTGCAAGGACTGTGAGGAAGGCTCTGTTACGGGGCTGTCTCTTTGGCTTGTAGATTGCCACCTTCTCCTCTCTTCACATTGTCCCCTCTCTGTGCATGTCTAACTTTGCGGCCAAATTTCTCCATTTTATAAAAACAACAGTCATACTGGATTAGGGCCCACCCTAATGAACTCATCTTAACTAATTATGTCAGCAATGACTCTCTATCCAAATAAGGTCACATTCTCAGGTACTGCAGGCTAGGACTTCAACATATGAATTTTTTGAGACACAATTCAACCCATAACACTCAGGAAGATTTAACAGCCAATTTCCCATCAGAAATCAAGGAGGTAGTAAAATGACATTTCGAGTGCTGGGAAAAAAAAAAAAAAAAAACCACTAAAAAACTCAACTAAGAATTCTATATCCAGCAAAACTCTGCTCCAAAAGTTAGAAAGACTGGCTAAATGAAATAAGCCAGTCACCAGATACTATATGATTCCACTTATATGCGGGATCTAGAGTGGTCAAAGTAGTAGGGACACAAAGCAGAATGGTGGTTGCCATGGGCTAGGGGAAGGGAAGAACGGAGAGATATCGTCTACAGGTACAGAGCTTCAGTTTGGGAAGACAAAACTGTTCTGGAGATGGAGGCTGGTGATGGTGGCACAGCATGTGCTTAATGTCGCTGAACTATACACTTAAAATGGTTAAAAATGTAAAGATTACGTCGTGTACATTTTAGCACAATAAAAAATGAAACAGAAATTAAGACATTTTCAGATAAACAAAATCTGACAGTGTTCCTACTAGATCTTCTCCATAAGAAAAGCTGGAATGAGTCTTTCAGGTGGAAATGAAAGGACACTAGACAGTAACTCAAAGATGAGTGAAGGATAAAAGTAAAGGTAACTGCACGGGCAAACATAAAAGTCATTATTGTATTTTTGGTTTCTGACTCCACCTTTTATTTTTATGTGATTTAAACGACAAATACATTTTTTAAATTATAAATCCATTTTAATAGGCACACAATTAATAAAGATGTGATTTGTGATAACGATAACATAAATGGGGGAATGGAGCTATGCAGGAGCATAGTTGTGCATGCTATTGAACTTGGTATCAATTCAAATCAGACTGTCATAAACGTAGGATGTTAAGTGTAACTCCCATGGTAACCGCAGAGAAAATGTCTAAATAATACACCAAAAAGAAATGAAAAGGGAATCAAAGTGGCTTGTTACAAAAAAAAAAAAAAATCAACACAAAAAAAGGCAGTAATAAAGAAAATGAGGCACAAAAAAGCTACTTGTCATACAGAAAACAATTAGAAAAATGGCAGAAGCCAGTCTGCCATTCTTAACAATAATCACTTTAAATGTAAATGGGTTAAACTCTCCAATCAAAGGCAGAGGCGGGGATAATAAATTTTATAAAACATGATCCAACTTTATACTGTCTATAAAAGTCTCACTTTACATGGGACATAAGTAGATTGAAAGTGAAAGATTAGAAAAAGATATTTTGTATAAATTATAACCAAAAGAGAACTGAGGTGGCCTCACTTGAGGCCACGAGTTCAAGACCTGCCCGGGCAATTGCAAGACCCTGCCTCTACAAAAGATTTAAAAATTAGCTGGGCATGGTGGTGCACATCTGCAGACTCTACTACTTGGGAGGCTGAGGTAGGAGGATCTCATGAGCCCAGGAGTTTGAGGTTGCAGTGAGCTATGATGCTGCCACTGTGCTCTAGCCTGGACAACACAGCAAGACCCTGTCTCAAAAAAAATAGACTTTAAGTCAAAAATGTAAGAAAAGACAAAGAAAGACATTATGTATTTATAAAAGAGTCAATTCGATGACATGAGTTTCTACTTTAAGAATTTAAGAAGAAGAGCAAATTAAGGCCAATCTTAGTAGAAGAAAGGAAATAAAGAAGAACAGAGAAAAAATTAATAAAACAAAAATAAGAAAATCAATGACACCAAAAGTTGGCCTTTTTGGAAGATCAATAATCTTGATAAACCTCCAGCCACACGAATCAGGATAAAACCAGAAGACACAAATTACCAATATCAGGAATAAAAGCGGTGACATCTCTACAGATTCTATAGATATTAAACAGATACTAAGGGCATATTATGAACGATAAATTCATCAATATAGATGAAATGGACCAATTGCTTGAAATATACAAACTACCAATGATCACTCAAGAAGAACAGATAATTGACTAGCCTTAATATCTACCAAAGAAATGGAATTTGAAGTTTAACACTCTCCAACAAGGAAAACCCCAGGTACAGACAGCTTCATTGATGAATTCTACCAAATATTTAAAAGAGAAATAATACCAATTCTACATAAATTCTTCCAGAAAATTGTAAAGGAATATTTCCCAATTCATTCTATTAGAACAAAATTACCCTGGTAACAAAACCAAAGACATTATTAAAAAAAAAAATAAACTTCATGTGCAATGGGCTGAATGTTTGTGTCCCCACAAAATTCACATGTTGAAATTCTAACCCTTAATGTGACAGCATTAGGAGGTGGGGCCTTCAGGAGGAAATTAGGTCATGAGGATGAAACCCTCATGAATAGGATTAGTGTCCTTATAAAAGGAACCCCAGAGAGCTTTCTTGCCCTCTTTCTACCATGAGAGGATACCACAAGAAGTCAGCAGTCTGCAACCCAAAAGAGGGCCCTTGCCATGCTGGACCATGCTGGCACCTTGATCTCAGACTTCCAGCCTCCAGAACTGTGAGAAATAAATTTCTGTTGTTGATAAGCTCTCTGGTTTATGGCACTTTGTTATAGCAACCCAAACTGACCAAGACAATGTGTACTATCCCTCATGACTATAGATGCAAAAGCTTTAGCAAATCAAATCCAACAATATATAAAATGACAATATATCATGACTAAGTAAGCTTTAATTCCAGGAATGCAAGTTTAACTTAACATTTGAAAATCAATTAATGTAAATCATATTAACAAAAAAAAGCATAAATGATCATCTCAATAAACACAGAAAAAGCATTTGACTAATTCCAAAATCAACCCTAATAAAAATTTTCAGCAAATTAGGCATAGATGGCAACTTCTTGATTTGATAAAGAACATTTAGGAAAAACCTACAGCTACCATCATACTTACTGGCAAACGAAGTTTCCCCCTAAGATCAGGAAAATGGAGGTTCGCTGTCATCACCTCTAACATTTTACAGAAAGTTCTGCCCATTACGATAAGGCAAGGAAATTAAAGTCATCCAGACTGGGGAAAAGTAAATCTGTCTTTCTTCGCAGGTGGCATGATCATTTATTTAGAAAATTGGATGGAATCTACCCCTTAAAAAGCATTAAAACCAATAAATGAGTTTAGCAACATTGCTAGGTACAAGATCAATATACGAAACTCAATTGTACACCACACACTGAACTATTTAAAAATACAATATGATTCACAATAGCATCAAAAATAGGAAGTATTTAGGGACAAGTCTGACAAAATTTCCACCATGACAACCTTCTCCTCCTCCTCCTTCCTCTACGTGTTGCTCCTTCGATGATGGTTGTGCTCTTCCATTTCAGGAGCAGAGTCAAGGTCAAATTCAACAAGCCCTCAGTATGACCAGCAGACCCAGAACAGCAATAGCATCCGTGAACAGCATCCGTGCACACAGAGCTTTAGTAGTTAAGCTGGGGTCACTCACCGTGGTGAGAACGCTTTGTGAAGCTGGGGGCGCAAGGCCCTCCTGTCTCCGTCTGTGTCACCTGCATTGCACGGGCTGAGCAGCCCTCCCGCTTTCCACCTCTCCTCTCCGCATGTACTTCACAAAAACTCTCATCACGCCTCTCTCCGTGGAATCAAGCCCAGACTCTCTAGCGCAGGCTCTGAGGCCATGACCTGGCCCCCACCTGCCTTCCCAGCGTTCTGCCTGTGCCCTCCATGCATGGACCCCTTCCACCAGCTAAACTGATTCGCTGTTCCCCAACCACCCTCCACGGTTGCCCCTCGGGGCATAAAACACCCAAGTATTTTCTCTCCCCCATCCTTCTTCCTCCCTTTCTGGCTCATTCCCCAGCCTCAATTACTCTTCCTTTTGCTCGCATCCAAATCTTCCCCAGCCCTCAGAGACGAGCTGAAAATGCCTCTTCCTCCAAGAAGCCTTCCCTGACTCTACCAGCCAGGGGAACCACCCTTCCTCAGCCTCAACTGGGGCCAGGGACATTTTCTCTTCAGAACGTGTTTCTCATCTGACACATGTACCAACAGAGAATGCAACAGACAGGGGGCGGAGCCTATATGTGGCTCATCTGTACAACCCAAAGCATCTCCAACAGGGCCCAGCACAGACGGAAGAAGCCATCAGTAAGTGCTGGAAGGAAGGGAGGGGAGGAAATGGCTTCTTCTGGAAGGAGGAAGAGAATGGAATGCTTCGGTAAAGAGAGGTGGGACATGGTGAGGGGGAGGGGGTCTGTCACTTATTTTGTGCCTGACACTGAGCTGCCAGGATTGCAGAGGAAGGGGAGGTGCACAGCGGAGCCAGAGGCTGCTAAGGGGTTATGAGGTGCAGCAAGGTGGGCCAGCTCTTCAGGGAGAATTTCTCACCAGGGCCGTCCTGGGCTGGAGGGAAATTGTGGCATTTCTGCTGTCTCATCTACCCTCCTCTGCTGCCCACGGATCAGGTGGTTGGGCCTAATCCAGGCCTATTCAGAGTTCATCTGAAAATTCAGCACGGGGAACTACAGCCAAAAGCAACTCTGTTATTCATGAGAACTTTCAGACTCATGAGAGCCACATCCAGCAGCCAGAGGGAGGGAGCAGGGGGCCTGGACTCCCTGCTGCCCACGCACCCACGGCCTGAGGCCTGGGATAGTGGTCCTACACCTCCACTGGGCATCAGAATCAGCTGTGAAGGTTTTTAAAGATATAGACGCCCATGCCCCGCTGCTAGAAATGCAATTTCAATTGATCAGAGCTTGAGAACATTTTAAAAGCTCCCCAGATGATTCTGCTGGGCAGCTAGGTTGAGACCCTGGGCCTGGGAAGGGCTCCACCCTTCCAGCCCACAGGTGCTCTGGGATGGGGGTGGAGCACTGCTCAGGGAGGGGCCTGCTGCTATCTGCAAGGCCTGCTTAAATGCCACTCCTCCCCGGACTATGGTGAGGTGCAGACAGATCCTAGCATGTAGTCACCTGGATTTGCATCCCAACCCCACAGAGTAGGACCTCAGAGGAGTGAGTCCACCACTTAAAGCCTTGGTTTGCTCATGTGGAAACTGAGAAGACCATCCTCACCTTGCATGCCTGCTGGAAGAAGGAAACAGGAAGGTGACTTCAAGAACCACACGGGTCCTAGCTCACAGCAGATGTTCAAGCAATGCCCTCACGCTTCCATCCTCTAAAGGCAGAAGCAAGAGGCTGGGGTGTCCCCCTCTCTCCCCAGTGACTTAAGCGAGTCGCTGGACCTCCCAGGGCCTCGGTTGCCACATCTGTAAAATAGAGAAAGCGCAGCAGGAGCCACGCCCTTCTTTCCTTCAATCCACTGGGGAGCTCAGAGACAGGGATCCTCGAGAGCATAGCCCTTCTAAGGGGTCCTGGGTGCTGGCTGAGCCTGTCCTCACAGGGGACCTGTGGGCCATCCCAGGGAGCAGGTCCAAGAGTGGAATCCCCTTAGCAAGCTCCTGAATTCCCACCAGCCCAGGGAGAAGAAAGGCGGCACTGGGGGAGATCGACGCATAATCAGAGCATCACGAGCAGCACAAGACGATTTAGGTACGACGGTGCCCAAGGGCGGGCACAGAGGGCTCTTCCCAGGGCGTGGCAGGGGGTGCTGACCCCCATCCCCAGACGCACCCCAATCCAGGCATCTCGGCCCCCCCTGTCTGCCGCCTCACTACAGCAGTCCCCAAGCCCTCCCTTGAGTTCCCCTCCCAGGTCAAGCCCCCCACTGCCATGGCCCCAGATCAGCCATCATGTCTCTCCTGGACGTCCACACCAGCGCTGCCTCCGGCCCACTCTCCGCCCTCAGCAGAGGGACCCTCCTAAGGAGTCAAGTCTGTCCGTGTCAGTCCTGCCTGAAGCCACTCGGCAGCAACCCATTCAGCTGGCAGTCAAGGCCACGCTCCTCCGGGGAGCACGAGAGACCCTCAGGGTCAGGGTCAGGCCCCTGCCTACCGGGGTACCCTCACATGTGCCGAACTGCTCACGCTCTTCTGAGACACAAGCTCGGGTCCCCGGGCACCTCTGTGCCCATCTGTGCTGCCCGCTTGGCCTGGAATGCCCTCCCTTCCCTGCTGTGTGCCTGGCCACCTCCCCCAGCTCATCCGCCCAGGCTCTGCTTTAGCACCACCCCTCCAGGACGCCTTCCCCAGAGCCCCTCCCCAGGCTGGTCGGGGGCTCTCTAGGCCACCCCAGTCCCCATACCATCCCTTCCTTTGTGCAGGGGAGGAGTCAGGCCCCTTCGAGGTGGGGCTCAGAACTTTCACACGTGGCAAGGACCCAGGCTCCAGCCCACCACCTGGCTGGAGGGAAGGGTTAAGCAGAGCTGAGCAGATTCCAGCAGAACCGGCCTGCTTAGAGGAGCCTGGCTCAGGTACCTGGTTGAACAAGCTATGGCTGTGTAGTTTGCCCACATGACACGTACATGCACACGTATGCCCTCACACACGCCTGCATGTGCACACGCACCTGCACATCACACCTGCGCATACACACCTGCACGCGCACATACACCTGCTCTCATACACACACCTGCACACACACACACCTGCACATACACACCTGAGCATCACACCTGCGCATCACACCTGCACGCACAGCTGCATTCACATACACTTGCACACATGCACCTGCACACACCTGCTCTCATACACACACATGCCCTCACACACCTGCCCATGTATGCACCTGTGTGCACACATACCTACCTTCACGCTCACACTTGCACATACGTGCATTCACCTGCCCTCTCACACACCTGTGCACACAGCCCGCCCCAGCTGATCACTGCCACATTTTCAAGTACAGACGGAGGCTCCTCCGGCAGCTGAGCCACCTCCTAGTCAGGCTCTGCTTCGCTGACGCACACAGGAATTTGGAGGCTGCATCTCCAATCTGAGGAGACTATAAATGCTCCTCTTTGAACAAAACCAGAGCACCAGCTGCAGGACAGCACCCACCTCCCCTGCCGCTGGGATGGACCAGCCCTTCTTCTGCCAGCTCCCTAGTGGGGGCCCAGAAGGCCACCACGCTCTATCACGCACCCAGGCCCTTCTGAGCAGACCCTGAAGTCACAAACGTGGGACCTCCCAGCCATAGGCTCTAGAAGGCACCCCCAGCAGGAGCAGACGCTGTGGAGGAGGCCAGGATGCCATCCACTGTCAGGTACCCACGTCCTGGGCTCAGAGTCTTAGGAAGGGGTAGGGTTACAGCAGAGGGGGCTGAGAGTCGCAGCGGAGCAGGCCAGGGGCACTGTGGAACAGGGGAAGAACATGGACCTGTGGTCACTCAGCTCTGGCTCTGCCCTGACCCACAGGGTGGCCTGGGACAGCTCTGTCACCTCTCGGGCCTCAGTGTTGTGACCTACACCATGGGGACAACAATCGTGGGCTTGCTTGAGGGTGCAACAAGGCCAGGCCTGGGCCTGCTCCAAGCCCTGTGGTTGCTCAGCTGGCTTTACAGCCCACATGTCGACAGTTCTCCCGCCATGGTGATGCAACGTCAGGAGCGGAGAGGAGTGGGGCTCCCCCGGTGGTCAGGGACCTTTGCCTCTGTCTCTCCCCAGCCCAAGGGAAGGGTCCAGACTGTTGCTGCAAACGCCACCCCGCAGCACCCGCGCTGTCAGACTCCGCAGCTCGGAGAGGCCCTGCTTCCCCTAAGCCAGGGCACTGCCGACATCAGCTGACAGTAATGGCTCTGAAGCCAGACACCGTCTCCCCGCCTGTCTCGGGCTGCCAGCGGGGGAGTCCCTGAATGGCGCGCTCAGGATCACCCTGTACACGACACTCACAGTGCAGCCCTGCGGTGACATGCTGGCCTAAACCAAATGTGACATTCTTAATGACCCACAAAGAGGATGCAGCCAGGGAGACTTCAGCCACCGTGTGTCACAGAAACAAAGGGAACAGCTTCTAATCAACATGCTGTTTAAATGCCCAGGCCCAGGGCCCCTGCGGACGGGGTCAACAAAACCTGTGCCACTCGTCTGCGGGTTAGGCCTCAGGGCAGTACAGGCCGAGGAGGAGACGGGGGCCAGGGGCAGAGGGCCCCGTAGGGGGACACATGGCAAGGGCAATAGACCCTGAGTTTGCCTCCAGCCCTCTGAGAGACAGGACTGCACCCCACCAGCCGGCCTCAGTCAGCCACGCCTGCACATGCGTCCCGTGTGCCCGGCTGCATTGTGAGACTGCCAGACGCAGCTGTGCGGTAGGCACAGGTGCTGCCGCTGGTGCCGAGGTAGGTCTGGGGCTAGGTATGGGTTAGATGCAGGTCTAGGAACAGCAGTGGGAGTAGGGATGAGCATGGTGAAGACAGACAGTAAGCCTTCGCCTAACGTCATTGAGAGGTTTTTAGAAAGTGCAACTTTAAGCAAAAAACATATGGCGAAACCAATTTTGTTCTCATCAATATTATAACAAAAGACATTGAATGAAACATTATTCAAGGAAAGTTCCCAGAACCTATCAGTGATGTTAAGTGAGGACTTACCCTACATGTAGGCATACATATAGAAACACAGATTTAGATTGGATGTAGGTACAGGTACAGGTAGGCAGACAGATAGCTGGGCTATAAACGAGACATAGATACAGACATATACACACATGGAAGTACAGACACAGGGTCATCTCGATCCTCACCACAACCCTATGAGGGGACAGATATTCATTCTCCCTTTGACAGATGAAGAAGCAAGGATGTGGTGAGCCTGGACCACCCCCAGTGCTGTCCTGGGAGCTGGGCCTCCCCTGAGGACCTAGGCAGGAAGCCTGGAGGCAGCCTGTGTCCCCAGCATGGAGATGGGGCTGTCACCAAGCCCCTGTCCTCAGTGGAAAGATTCCAGGCCGGGGCATCTTTCCCTCCCCTGCCTTCTCACCAGGTTTGGGGACACACCACCATAGGTGTCATGATGCCCCCACATCCTCCCACGAGTGAGGCCACAGGAAGCCAGGCAGGAACCTGCAGCTCAGGATGGCCTGCACAAAGGGCCTCTCCCGGCACAGCGAGGCAGGCAGGAAGTGCCTCTCGGCAGCTCAGCACACGGTTAAGATCCTGGAACGGGGCCAGGCAGAGGCAGGATTCTCCGCAGCCCTGCAGGCACTTGCTATGACCCCAAGAGAGTTTCCTGCCTTCTGCACCTCACTTCCTCCTCTGTAAAGTGGGGCGATGACAGTGCCTACCTCAGAGGCAGAGCCTAACACCTGTCCCGCTCAGGGCCTGGCACCCGCACATCCCATCAGGCTAACCAGTTTCCACTGGGACTGGGAGGGAATCGGTGCCCGTGCAGAGAACCAGAGGGGAAGAATCAGGGCCCTTGGGACCCATCCCAGCAGGAAGCCCACTGGGGTTCAGCCACCACTGCTGGGGCACCTGTAAGGTCCCAGGCCCCAGAACACAGAAACAGCCACCTGGTGTTTGCTCCCGTAGGCCATGCTCTTATGGGCTAGTGTGGGAGGCAGACACACAACTGCTGGCTGTGCAGCAGGGGGTTTGGGAACACAAGAGAGGGGCATCACTGCCTGGGACTGGAAGGCTACACAGAGCAGGACCCTAAAGGCTGAGAAGGTGAGGTCCAGAAGGATGCACGGCCAGCCCTGGAGGTGTGGAAGTAGCTGAAATGCCTGGTGGGGAAGGAGCTGCAGGTGAGGCTGGGAGGAAACAGGACCACACAGACAGCAAACCTGCCACACGAGAAGCTTGAATTGCAGAGTCCCCAAGTTCCCCACAGTATCCCTGAGGGCCTGGGTCAGGTCAGTAACTAATGCACCCCTAACTAGAAGCTGGGTACCCACCTCAAAGCAAAAGATAATCAAGGGAGAGCCCTGAGCAAAGCTCCCGGCCCCAGTAATTTTTCACCCAACTAAAGGCAGCCGCTGCTACTGTTTTAGCAAGTGCCTTTTGCAACAGAGGAGGAAAATGGAAATGAAAATGACTGCACAGTGCTTGAGCCAGCGCCCTGGTTCAATGGGCCGTATGTGCCAGGACCAAAGTCCTGAGCACTAGAGATCAAGCCGACCTGGCACATCGGGTCCTTACCTCCCAGCCTCTGACCACAACCAGCTGGGCCATCCAAAAGACCACAGGAGAAAGCTGGCTGTCCCCCTCTGCAGAGCCTGCCCTGAGCAGGGTGACCACAGGTCCAGTTTGCCCAGCACAGCCTGGTTGCACCTGTTGTTTGGCATAATTATTAATAGCATCGCCTCTCACTCTAAAAATGTCCCCAGTTTGGATGGTATCTCAGTGGTCAACCTAAATTCTGAGCCTTGTGTTTTCAGCCAGAATTCCTGTCGTCTAGGGATTTTCTGAGGTTTCCTAGACACCCACGTCAGAAGGTAGCTGCAATCAGGATCGACAGGAGAGGCACCGACAAGACTCCAGGAAATTCCTTCTTAGTCCACAGGGTTCCTCCTCCAGCTCCACCGGCTTCTGCAGGCCAAGTGCCGCCCTCCGTGGCTGCCCAGCCCTGCCACGTTCTGCCTCCATCAAAGGTGCTCATGGCCGAGCCAAGCCATTGCCTGTGTCTGTGCTGCAGCAGCCCAGAGATGCCAGCTCCCATGGCTGAGCCAAGTCTGCCCACCGGCCGCACCCACCACAGGTCAGCACCTGCTCACCGTGCCAGAGCCAAAACACGGTAACCCCTCAGCTGGAGTGACCAGGCCCTGCCAGCCAAGAATGTGCTCAAGGTGGCCAGGGGCTCCACTCAGGACTTCATAAGGACAATAATAGCGGCCTGTCATTTGGAAAGCGTGTGATCAGTTACATTTTGGAGGGAGGAGGTTCTCTCTAGCAACATTCAGTTCAACACATGGGTAAAATGCCCACAAGTGAGGCTTTTGCGGGGCAACCACCCTGTTATTCTAAAATGTGATCAACACCCACTTTAGCAATTTGGTCTTCAACTGACTCACAAACAAGGTGGAACTTTGTGAGGACCAAGGAGTCCTGCTGAACAGCCGATACTGGCCTCTCGGGTGTGCTCTGGGAGAAAAGTATCTTAGTTTTGTTGGACACGCCTCAAAGTGGCACCTTGGTCTTCAGGTTCCCTCTCAAACCTCCCTGCAGACATCACCACCCAAGCCCCAGACAGCGGCACACAGATTGCCAGATAATGTCGATCTGACGGTGGGTGGCTGTCACCTTTGCTTAAGTGTGCAGAGACGGCTCAGAGAGGGCCCTTCTCCGAGCATGGCTGCTGGGCCGTGCCGGCCTCATGAACACACCAGGCAGCACAGGCACCAAGGCACAGGACAAGCACAGGGAGAAAGCTGCCGGAGAAGAGCAGGCCTCGCCCGGCGCCCCAGCACTCAGCGCCTCCCTGCTCAGCAGGGGGACCTGGCCGTACACGCACCTCCCACGCTGTGTCTGCCCAGGCTTCCATGCGAACAAGAATACGTGGGGACACCACCGCCCTGCCCCCCACGGCTCTTGTCTCACTGGACGCCAGGAGCATGGTCACTAGAACTGCAAGCTCGATGGGTGGGCTCAGAAGATCCCTGTCACTTGAGATCAGCAGACAGACCAGTGGGTCCCACCACACTGACTGAGAGAGGCCAGGTGAGGCCCAAAGCATCCTCAAGTCTCAGACTGCCTGGTGAAGACCCAACAATGCCCAGGAACGTCAGCCCCAGCTGTGAGAAACAGAGAGCTCCCCGAAGGACGCACCGGTGTGAGGAGGAGAGGAAGGGCCCAGGAGACCATTGCAGCGATGCTGCCATCTTCCCAATTGTGCATCCCCGAGAAGCAGAACATCAGCGAGTGGAACCAGCCACAACTTCTGATCCCTTTGGACCCCTTTGCTGCCCTTGGTGATTCAGCACAAGCAAGTCCAGCTCTCCTGCCTCAGCCCGTTCCTCCCCTGCTCCCGGGGACCCATGATGCTAACTCTCGGGGGCCCAGGGCCACCCTCCCTCCTAACTGCCACTGGCCTAATCTTTCCAAAACACTGCCCTGGCCCCCCTAAGTCCCGCCTACCGAGCTCTAATGTCTCTTGCGGGGCCATCCCCTGCTCTGGCCCGCCCAGCCTCCCACCCCATTTTCTTTGGCAGAGCCTCCCGGCTCTACTGCTAGTCCATGACTCCCGGTGGGCTGGCCCACACCCCTACGCCAGTAGCAGCCAACCCCAAACACACAGAGTGTCCTACCCACCCTGCCTGGTTCAGGGATGGGCTGGTGAACCAAGCTGGGCCAACATGATATCCCTAAAGCCTTTGCTAGAGCTTTACAAACAGGGACCCTGAGATTGTGGACATCAAAGACTAGACAAGCTGGCACTTCTGGTGGTCACCTTTGTCACCAGCTGGGGAGGTCTTTCCTAAGCATGAAGCCAATTAAGAGGAGAGGAGAAGCAAGACACCCAGAAGGAGCAAGAAAGAAAAAGCAAGAGCAAGAGGCTGGATGATAATATGTAACTGCTAGATCCAGCCATGCCTGAAGCCAGACATATCCTTGGACCACCTTGTCGTGTAAGCTAAAAAAAAAAAAAAAAAAAAAAAAAAAAAATTCCCTCTTTTACTTATACCAGTTTAACTTGGATTTCTGTCACCTACGAGCCAGAGTCCTGATTATTACAGCTCTCCATGCCTGCAAAAAGAAGTGGACTCAAGTATAGATAAATAAGTAATTATCCTAGAGCTTGGTGCCTGACAGAACGAAGTGAGCTGGAAACTGCTCCTGAGAGCACTGAAGAGGCAGTGCCCGTCTCTGCCTGAGAGCAGGGGGCTCAGCCCTGGGAGGAGGCACTAAAGCTGTCCCTTAAAGGACGTTCCAGGTGAGGGAACCTCGAAGACAAAGCATGAAAGGCCGCGATGTGTTGGAGGGGCGGGAACAGGAAGTCGCATGAAGGGAGAGGCAAGAGGCAGTTGTGGTAAGTGAAGAATGAGCTGGACCCGGAAGCAGGGTCTCTCCATCTGCTGGTGAACTTGTGCTTTATTTTGCAGGCCTCAGGAGAGAGCATGCCCTCAGGCCCCACTGCCTCCCTGAGGCCCATGCCAGAGAGCGCCATCCTGGAGAGGAAGCTTCCTCCGGCAGGCAGTGAGATGCTGATGGTCCCATCCCAGGCCCTGCACAGATCAAAGGGAGGAGCAGCAAAGGCTCCAGACCCCCGAGTCTCACAGGACCAGGACAGCTGGAAAAGTTCATGGGTGTCACGGCCACGCTGCTCCCTGCAGCTCAGAGCCCACCAGCAGCATGTCCACTGGCCCTATGACGGAGCAGAGAAGGGGACCTGTGGCAGGAGCGTGAGAAGCGGTGGCCAGAGAGCTCCAGGGCCACAGCGCAGTGCACAGCTGACACTGAAGTGGGCAGAAGGGGACGAGAACCCAGGTTCCCCAAGGCCAGCACGAAGTAACCATTCAACAAATGCTGGCACCATGCCGCAACCCAGGGCACACAGACACAGCACTCGACCCAGGTCCTGGGAGCAGGACAGCAATTCGACATGCAGCCCCGACAGAGGGGTCACCTTCCCCATCTGACAGAGGAAGCCAAGGGCAGGTCACCCAGCCAGGGCCCACAACTAGGACTCAAGCCCAGACCAGTCTGACTCGAAAACCAAGACTGTTTTCCTCCTTCAGTGTCATTGTCACCTGGGGTCCGGTGCTGCCAACCCTGGACACCAGGACAGAGAGGGACCCACACACCGGGAGGGGGAAGCCCCTTCAGGGCAGGCCCAAGGGGCGTGGAGCAAGAAAAGAGATCCCCCCCCCAGCACAGACTTGGGGAACCCGCCCAAGGGGAGGCGCTGCCCACAGGCCAGTGCCCACTTTGGGGAGGGTCACCCACCCACTGCCTCCAAGCTGCAGGGAGCTCTTCTCTGCAAGCTCCATTTCCAGAGTCTGTCAGGACTGACAGCAGCCAAGATGCACAGGGTGATGGCGTGACAGGGAAAATGGATTCCTGTGTCGCCCTGCAGCCACACGCCCCTGGGAGTGTCACCATACTGGGAAGAAAGGCTCAGTTCTCAGGAACAGCGGCTCCTTCTGCGTTTGCTGGTAAACTCGAGTTGACAGCTCAGAGACGAGTGTCTGCCGGGGACCTCCTCTGGGCCCCCCACAGCAAACAGCGATCACAAGGTGTCTGTGTGTGTGAGAGGGTGTGTAGGGAGTGTGAGTGTGGCAGGTGTGAGTGTGAGTAAGGGTGTCTGTGTTAAGAGAGGGATGGGGACAGATGCATGGGGATGGGGCCCTTGTGGGAAGGAAGCAGAGGGTGCCTGGGCACTAGGAAAACCACAGAGCCCAGAGCCCTGCCGCCACCCAGCCTCCACGCTGCTCCTGCACCTGCACCGCGCCAGCCAGAACCGGGTCCTGCACCCTGGGTTGCACACGCGCTGCCTCCTCCCACCCCACGTGCCTTTGCCGGTTGTTGAGGGACGGTCGCATGAAGCCCTGGCCTTTCCCACAGACATGCCGTCACCCCCTCCTTCACTTGGGTCCCCTGCAGGGCTGCTGGAGTCTCTGGGGGCCCACGCCCCAACGCCAGGCAGGGAGGAGCAGTCGCCTCCTCCCCACATCCTTCCCCAGCCCACGGTGCCTGCTCCCGAGGCCTGGGGAGGAGGGCGCCCCTCACTGCCCACCCACAACCACCCACTGGCCCCGCCGGCTCACAACAAAGCCCCAGAGGAACTCCTCGGTGCCAGCAACGCCTTGGGGAAGGGGTGGACAAAAAAGAAGAGCCATTTGACTTGATTACTTAGCTCTGCCAAACAGAGCAACTTACATGTTGAAAGACTTTTCTTTTATTGTTATTATCCTCTATATTACATTTCAAACAAAAACTCCGAACCGGTGCTCAGAGCAAAACCTTTTTGTATTCTCCGCAAAGCAACCTGTTGCTTCCAGCCCTGGGCTTAGGGGTGTGGCATCAGGAGGGGGCACAGCAGATGCCCACCTGTGTCCACACCAAAGACACTGCCCTGTGAGGATGTTGTGACAACAGGGAGGAGGAGGAGGCGGCGCAGCAGGACACACTCATCCGTTCCTCACTCATTCGTCCCGGAAACACCGCAGCGCGCACTCCGGCCCAGGCACTGCACCGCCGCCATTCGCACCAAAGATCTCTGTGGTCTTGGAGCAAACGCTCTAGTATCAATGAAATTTTTTAAATGGCTGATGAATAAGAAATAAAAATAAAATGATAAATAAAGTTCGAAAACCCAACGAAGTCAAATAAAAAATTTTAGATCAATTTTTAAAATGGCCAAGTAGATAACAGAGTGTTATCAGTGGGTGATCACTGTGTTGGATAAAACTAAACCAGGGCAGGGACGGGGAGAGCCGAGGACAGGGCAGGGGGGGTGTGAAGGGAGGCCAGGCAAGCCTGGTCCAGGTGGTGCCGAGCAAAGGCCGAGGAGGTGAGGGACCGTCCCGTGGAGCTCTGGGCAGAGCACGGGCAGAGTCCCTAGGGGGGCACCTGGCGGAGCAGGGCGGTGCAGACGGAGGGAGCCGCCTCTGTGAGGACTCTGGCTTTAGCCCCGGCCAGAGAGGAGCCCACGGGGCTGCTCAGAGGAGCGGTGTGACGTGAGTCCCCTGCCTCAGCAGCACTCTGTTCTGGGAAGAGACCGAGGGGCGACGGGTCACGCTGTCCCAGCATTGCGGGGGCAGGGAGGCAGCGGCCGGCCGGGGGTGGTCAGTGGGGTGAGCTGGAAGGATGGGCTGCTGGGGACGGGAAAAGAGGAGAGTGCAGGGACCCCCAGGCAAACCACCCAGCGAAGGAGAGCAGCAGAAGAGACGGCGCTCGAGGTCGGAGCCATGGGACACTCCAGTGTCTGGGGGTCGAAGACGAGAAGGACCCCGAGACAGGACTGGGAAGGAGAACCAGCCAGAGGGCTGGGAGAAAGCAGCCTGCTGTCCCTGAGCCCCAAGAAGAAGGGGAAGATGAGGTGAGGAAAGGACTGAGACTGGGCCCCTGGACCGCGCCACGGGCCAGTCAGGAGGCCGTGCAGAGGGGCAGTTCCGACGGGCGAGACGGCAAAGGCCCGGCTGCGGTGGACATGGGCAGCGGAGGGAAGGCTCTGGACACAGAGGAAGGGGCGTCCTCTCGAGGTGCCTCCCCAAAAGGGGACGGAGACAGGGCCAAGTGCAGGAACCTCTCGGGCAGGTGCCATCGCAGTGTGCTCCTCAGGGGTGGGAACGGTCCCTCGGAGAAAGAAGCTCCATGACAGAGCAGGGTGGGGGACAGGACTACTGGGGCGACGGCCCTGACCAGGCGAAAGGAGGGGCTGCCTCAGACCGGATGTGGCAGGTGAGCAGGGACCCAGAGGGTCTTCCAGGGCACGGGCAGATGGCCAGCGGCTGTGCCAGTGGAGCATGAGACAGTTCTGTGCTGTCACCTGCTCTCTTCTCAGTGAAATACACAGGGAGCAGAGTCTGCCACCTACGGGGGTGGGCGGCATGGAGGAGAGAGGCGGTGTTGGAGATGGGGAAGCGGGGACAAGGTCAGAGGGAGTGGAGAGAGAATGGGCTGGAGAAACGCAACGTGACACTGGTCAGCGTGTATGTTCATTTTTCTCCACCAGTAGCAGCAAGTTGGGATTTGACTCGGTGCTATTGCAGGTCACACCTGAGCTCAGCTTGGTCTCCTGTACCCTCAGTGCCTAACGACATTCTACAGATGCTCAACAAGCATTTGAGAGGAAGAATCACCAGGGAAGGAGACAACACATGACACTGTGCCCACCTGGTACCAAAGGCAAGGAGACCTGGAAAGCATCCGTTCACCTGGCTGTAGAGGGACAACTTCCGCCAGCTGATTCCAAAGTCGCCTGGCCCATCTCTCCTTGAGCAGTAATCCTGCCTTCTTGTTCCTCCTGCTGCCGGGGAGGTTGGCAGAGCTGGGGCCAGCCTAGCCCTGGCAAGCCTCCGGGAAGTGGCCAGTCTCCCCTGGCGCCCACTCCACCAGCCCTGAGTTATCCCTGTCTCCAGTGTCTCCATACACACCTCGGGACACCCCAGAACCAACGCTCAGTCCCCTTGGCTCACCGTTAAATGGGACCATGAGTGAAACTCTGTGGCACAGAGGAAAACACTACGATATCATTTAAGAGAAGCCGCAGGATGCAAAACAGACCACCGCTGCGATACAGCTGTGCCCAGCATCTGTCTGTCTGAAAACAAGCTCTAGAAGGAACCACAGAAAAAATTAAAACTATTTGCTTGGTAAAGTGGAGAGATTGTGGTTACTCCTTTGTTTTCTTTTTAAAGTCCTCAATTGTTGCCATCTTGGTTACATTACAAGTGGAAAGTATGATTTTTAAAAATTCATTATTCTGCTACTGTATTCTAGATAGGCAAAAATATAAAATAAAATGAACAAGGAGATCTCATTCACGGAAGCGACAAAGAGGATAACTACTTAGAAATAAACTTCACTAGAGATGCGCATGACCTACATAAAGAAAACTACCAAACTTTATTGGGAGTTATAAAAGATGACTTGAATAAATAGAGAAAATAACTGTTCCCAGATGGGACTTTATGTTATAAAGTTGTTAATTTTCCCAAAAGTAATTTATAAATTTAATTCAATCTCAAAAAGATTTCTTCAAGGAATTAAAAATATTCTAAAATCATGCTGAAAATAAATAGATGAGACTAGTAAATAAAATTCAGTAAAGGAAGAGAAATGAGAGGAAACTAGATATGAAAAATATTATATTACCTTGAGGAGGAAACAATGTAAAAAATATATTATAAAGCAGTAATAATTAAAGTAATGTAGCACTAGCACAAAAATAGAAATACGGATAATTTAAAAATCCAGAATAGACCTAATGGCACATAAGAATTTAATGTATTAGAAAGTAGATATTAACAAGCAATAGGGGCTGGGCACAGTGGCTCCCGCCTGTAATCCCAGCACTCTGAGAGGCCAAGGCGGGAGGATTGCTTGAGCTCAGGAGCTTGAGACCAGCCTGAGCAAAAGCAAGACCCTATCTCTACTAAAAATAGAAAAATTAGCAGGGTGTGGTAGCATGTGCCTGTAGTCCCAGCTACCTGGGAGGCTGAGGCAGGAGGATCACTTAAGCCTAGGTGTTTGAGATTGCTGTGAGCCATGATTACGCCACTGCACTCTAGCCAGGGCAACAGAGCAAGACTCTGTCTCCAAAGGATAAAAAAAAAAAAAAAAAAAAAAAAAGCAATGGATGGGGGAAGGGAATTCTTGATTAATAAATTGTGCTGGTAGTTTGGAGGGAAAGTAATTAATTCAGAAACACACCTAACCTCACACACCAAAAAAATAAACTCTGGAGAGATTATCAAGTCAAACAGAGAAGTCAAATGAAAGAGAAGCCTAGTAGGAAATAGAAGGAAATATTTATCTGTTCTTTGGAGGCAGTGATAACTTTTCAAGTTTCTTACTGATAAAAGAATGTACAAATAAAAACATAACAAATTCAACAATATAAAAAGTACAAAACCTTTGTGGAAAAGAAACAAGATAACTAAAATAAAACTAGTCCATGAAAAATATTTGTAGCAACGTCATGTCAGCCAGAATGTTGATAACTCTATAACACAAAGAGTTCACACAAATCGTTATGAAAAACTCCAAGATGCCAACAGATGAACGGGCTGAACAGAAAATCCACCCGTGGGAAAGGGGCTGTTAGTAAACACAAGAAAAGGGTGCCATCTCTCCGGGAATCCAATGGGAGGTCACTTCATATCTATTAAAGTAGCAAAAATAAAACCAACGGCTTGTAATTGCAATGAAAATGCTTGTTGAGTTGTGGTAAAAATTGATGTTCTTGCACACTGATGGGAAATGATCTTTTGTGAAAGCAACTTGGCATTACCATTGCAAGAACTATAAAACTGCCCATACTCTTTGACCCAATAATCTCACCTTTTCTGAAAAAATAGTTTGTTAGAAGGAAAAGACTACTTCAAAGAGATGTTCGACATTACATGATTTATAATATCCAGAAACAGAAAAAAATCTAAACCTCTAACAAAAGGGGATGTTTAAATAAACTAAAGAACATCAACTTAATGGCCAATTTATGCAACCATTGAAATGATAATTATGAAAACTCTGTAGCAACAGCGAAAAATGTTTACAGTATAATAAAGAAAGCCATAACCAAAGCTGTAGTTGTACAGTGATTAAAAATATGTCTATGGACCAAGGACTGCAAGGGAATATAGAAAATGAAAATAGAACCATGAAATCTAGTTCTATTATTCCATTCTAATGTAATAGCATTTTTGTGCACCGCATAAAATCTCAGATAAAGGAGTCTCTTTGGCTATGAGGTCAGCCTCACCTGATGCATGCTCCCTGAGCTCCAGAAACCCTGGGCTGAGGCTGCAAGGCCGTGGGCAGCCCCTGGCTGTTCTCAGGAGCCACCCAGACTCAGCCTGCCCAGGCTCCATGGGAGACCCAGACCTCTATCGTTCCTCTCCTGGGGTGCCTGAAACACCCTCCACTCCCCTCTGGAAAGCTCCCATCTTTCAGGACTCATCCTGGAGCTTAAGTTAACATGCTGAGGTATCCTCACCTCCCTTCCTGTACCCCAAACCAACTTCACCATCACAGCACCTACAACTCTATAGGACACAGGGTTGCCACATGTCCTGTGTCCTGCTCCCAGCCTGGGGGACTCCTTGAGGGCAGTGGTTCTGTCCAGTTTGCCTTTGTACACCCAGCGCTGAGCTCCAGCCCGGAATGGAGTGGACATCAATAAAGGTCTGTTCATCACTCATGCATCCTTGGCCCCACCTTTGTGCCAAACCCTGAGTGGGGCACAGAAAAGGAGGAGGGGCAGCATCCTTCCTTCTAGAAGCTCACAGGTTAGTTGGAAAGGAAAGCTAGTGCCCATTTCTGAGGCACTGTTGGGTATTGTCCCTGTAAGGGAGGACTCTCATCACACTCACTTTATAGACACCCTCGCAGGATCAGGGAGGTAAAGCCACAACCAATTGTGCCTGTGTGTTCCACCTGGTCCCTGCAGGACAGGGACTGGCTTTCCATGTGGGCAATAAGAATTCAGCTACACTTTGCTAATGCCGATTGTGAGGGCTTAGCGGGAAACCAGCAAATACTCCAGGGCTTGTGCCTGCCCCACCAATGCCTGTGCAGAGTCAGAGCCCACCAATCACACTCCCTGCCCCCGAGAAGCTCTGCATCCCATTGACACTCTCGCAGCATCAATGGCCACCCCAGCTGGAAAACGGGACAGACCTGTGGGCTGGAGATGATCTTGGGAGGGGTGGGGAAGCGTCTCATGTTGGAAGGCCCCGTTAATTTAGCTGTAATCAAATAAGGCTGCATTCAAGAAACTTCAATTAGATATACTTAAAAATGTTCATTATTTTGTAAACATCTAACTACTATGTACTTAATAATTTCAAAAAATGGAAACTATTTGTTAATTTTAAAGTTAACTAACCTTTTAATGACTTTGTTGTGTCTTTTTGTTGGGAAGCATTTGAATATTTGGTTGCAGCATGGAGGTCCACAGTGCCAGCTGATCCTCTAGATGGGTATCAGGCATTTGTGACCTTAAGGGCATCTTGATTTAGAGTAGGTAGGAGAATGTGTATTCGCAGCAATAAGCAGTTGAAAAGCAAGAAAGCGTTTCTCAGGCATGTTGCTGAAGCATTCTCTTGGTCTTCTTTGACATGATGGGCTGTTAAGCAGACAGAATTTAAAAAAAAAAGACTGTCGAGCTGTGCAACTAGTCACAAATTCCACTTCAAAGAGAAACACAGTACACCACTGTCAAAAGTGGGTAACAGACTGGCATACATGACCCCCATAAAGTCTCACCAACCAGCCTCATGTGGTAGTAGCGCCAGTCAGGCGGGAGAAGTTAGAACTAAATCATGAGCGCAGCAGCCATCAATTTAGCCCTTATGGCTTACTAATGTTCTTTCAATAATTCACATTGCTGATTCTGTTCTTCATAAAATTTAATTATCTGTTCTCACAGAGATAAAATTTTGGCTAACACCTGTCCCTATGACAGCCAATGCACTTTAGAATGCATTTAGCAAATCCACACTGAATACCTCATCATTCAACTCTAGCATGTTACAAAACTGATGATGCCATGTTGCATTTGCACCAATATAGTTAAAATACTTATAACTTGTTGCAAAGTGTCTCTTAAAATAGTAGCTTTAGCACAGCAATTTTGCTGATGCAAGATACAAGGAAAAGAAATGAGACCTTCTGGATCTGTTAATACCTTTTTTATCTGTGCAATAAACCCTTCATGTTTTCCTGTCACGGAAGGTGCACTGTCTGTATATACCCTTACTAAATTTGCTAAATTCAGTTCAACTTCACATTTATCTTGAAAGTTGTTGAAGATTATCTATTGCACATGTTCTGTTCCCAAAAGTACCCAAAGCGAGTAACTCTTCATAGCAAAGAAAATCTTCTGTTACGACCCAAATGAAATATAAAACCTGTGCCAAGTTAGTAGCATCAGTTGATTCCTCCAAAGTGACTGGATAATATATTTTCTTTCTTTTGAAGTATTTCATGAAGTAGTTAAGTTGAAGGCTAATTCATGCTGCTGATCATTTATGGTTCTTGAAAGAGGGAGTTGTTTGTACTTTGAAACGTTACTGGTGTCTAAGCATCCTACAACTTCCGCAATGCATTCTGTCACAGTTTCTACATCACTGAATGGCTTCCCTTTTTTCCTGTGTATATAAGCTACTTTATAAGGTGCTTCAGTGGCATTATTTCCGGGTCTTATTGCTGCTTGAAAGAATTGTCTTTGCTTTTGCTTTTCATCTTTTAATTTCTGCAATACAACCTTTCACACCTCTCCCTCTAATTTAAAATATTTGTATCATCCCATAATAATTAAAAATTAAAAAAAATTGTGGTCCTTATGAGTGTCATAATGCTGATGAGCACTGAATTTCTTTCATGTTGATACCACGGTATCACAAAGCAAGCAAATCATCTTATTTTTAGCAGAAACAAGATAATATTGCAACTCCCAATCCTCATTTAAAAATCTGTTTTCTTCCTTCAGCGTTCTCTTGGTCTTCTTTGACATGATGGGCTGTTAAGCAGACAGAATTTTCTGTCGAGCTATGCAACTATTCACAAATTCCACTTCAAACAGAAACGCAGCACACTGCTGTCAAAATCTGATAACAGATTGGCGTACTCTCCCCCATAAACTCTCACCAACCAGCCTCATGGTGGTAGTAGTGCCAGTCAGCCAGGGGAAGCTAGAACTAAATCATGAGTGTTAACAGCCATCAGTTTAGCCCTTATGGCTTACTAATGTTCTACTTGTGCCAGTCAATCTGGGATGGTTATTTGTTTAAACTTGCTTTATTCTTTGGTATTTTTATTTTATTTTATTTCAGAGTATTATGGGGGTACAAATGTTTTGGTTACATATATTACTTTTGTACAGTTTGAGTCAAAGTTATAAGTATTCTTTGGTATTTTAAATATATCCATTTTAAAAATAAAATAAAAACACAAAAGACGAACAAAGACGTATTAATAAAAATAAAAGGATTTGTTCTGTAAAATTTGGATTCAGTCAAAAGGCTGAACTTAAGAACCGAAAAGGCCACATGTGGCCACAAGGCCACAGGTCCCCAGCCCTGGTCTTGAGGATGCTGAAGCCCGGCACCACTGACCCGTCTCTGTCAGGGCTTTCCATGCCCCCGCCTGGGCCTGCCCAGAGGGGATATGTCCTGGGCTGAATAGTGTCCCCGAAAAGTCATGTCTACCCAAACCTCAGAATGTCACCTTATATGGAAATAGGGTATTTGCAGATACAATTAGTTAAGATGAGGTCATATTAGATTACGCTGGGACCTAAATCCTGGTGTCCTTATAAGAAGAGGAGAGGACACGTGGAGGCACACAGAGGGAAGAAGCCCATCTGAGGACAGAGACAGAGACTGGGGTGACGCACCTACAAGCCAAAGAATGCTAAGGAATGCCGGAAGCCACCAGAAGCTAGGAAGAAACAGGAAGGGTTCCTCCCAAACTGGGAGAAGAATAAATTTCTGTTATTGTAGGCTACCCAATTTGTGGACATTTAATATGGCAGCTCTAGAAAACTAAAACAGGATACCTGGGAAGAGCCTTGTCTTACACGGAGTTCCCTGGGGCCTCCACCCTCCGGGCTGATCCTGCAAGGTCTCACGGCTGCCCTACATGGGGACTGCAGCTATGGTCACTGCGGGCAGCAGGGGCAGAGCCCTCCTGAGCTTGGGCCTGGGACTCCAAGCACAGCACTTCCCTGGGCTCTGCCACCACGGCCAGCCCTTCCCCACCCCCCCACTTGGAGAATGTCCTGAGTCCAGGCTGTGGCCAGGAGCCTGGGTCAGGAAGAAAAGACAAAGAGAAGACAGCCCCACAGCATCCTGGGGCAGTGGGAAGAGCACAGAGTGGGAGCTCTGGAGGCAGAAAGACTGGGTTCGAACTCCTCCTGTACCCTTTACCCAGCGGGTGGTCTTGGGAAAGCCACTGAAATTAAGCAAAGCTGTGCCCACTCCCCTCTACTGCTGGTCTATTGTGTACAGATCAAACATGCACAGGCCCTGGAGGGTCCTCCTGCCTCCAAGGAAGGCTAAGGGAATAGACCCTTATTTGAGAAGTAAAACAGCACACCCCCATCCCATGGGAGCAGAACAGAGACAGCGGGGCCGGCTCAGCGGGGAACCAAGCCACAGGCCACCAACAGGCTGGGAGGTGCCCTGGCCTGTGACCCAGGGGCCTCTGCATCCCACCTTGGATCTCCTCATGGGCCCCGGCACATGCTGGCTCAGGGGGGCTCACAGACTGTCTGCTTTGGGTTACACTGAAGAAAAGCCCAAAATCAATCAGCTCCATCTAATCTATCTCTGCCACTGACACCCTTCATTTCCGTTCATTTTCCTTCCTGTTGTGCTAATGGTGTGTGGCTAAGCCACAGCATAAAAGAAGATATAAAATTATACAGCATTATCTTTCCCCTGAGCCTGCACACACGTGCTGTTCTCTCCAGCTCTGCCAACTCCTTAAAGAAGGGAGCAGGCACACATCGCACCCAGATCTAGACCCACTTCCAAGGGGCCACCACCCAGCAGACGGACCCTCAGAGCACCTTTCCAACTTTGTGCCCCAACCTTTGCAAACAAAAGGCAGCAGGAACCAGAGGCCTCGAAAGGAGAGCGCCAACCCATCCAGCCCCTTGGCTCTGAGCAGTGTTTCCTGAACC
Organism: Indri indri; assembly: GCA_004363605.1. Classification (NCBI taxonomy): domain Eukaryota; kingdom Metazoa; phylum Chordata; class Mammalia; order Primates; family Indriidae; genus Indri; species Indri indri. The sequence continues at coordinate 28,287 of RJWJ010018645.1, forward strand.
ATTGTCACCATTGGATTGACAATTGTCACTGATAATAGACCCCAAAGCCCCCTTCTCCAGTCAGTTTCTTTACCCTTCTTAAGGACTCACTACTATTTGTTTGTTTGTTTTTGAGACAGTCTTATTCTGTCACCCAGGCTGGAGTGCAGTGGCATGATCATAGCTCGCTGCAGCCTCAGACTCCTGGGCTCAAGTGATCCTCCTGCCTCAGCGTCCCAAGTAGCTGGAACTACAGGTGCATGCCACCACACCCGGCTAATTTTGTTATTTTTTGTAGAGACAGGGTCTCGCTATGTTGCAGATGCTAATCTTAAAACTCCTGGGCTCAAACAATGCTCCCACCTCAGCCTCCCACGGTGCTAGGATCATAGGCCTGAGCCACCATACCCAGCCCCTTACTACAATTAAAGAAAGTGGATATTCACAGCCCCTGAGTAACGGCTATTCTGGTTCAATAGGGCGAACTTATTTCTGGGGTCTTAGGTGGCTCTGTATTTGAAAGAGCCTCCTAAGCCATCAAGGCTATATTTATATCCCCAAAAATGGGCTCAGACACAGGCCTGCTGCCCATCTCCCCCCGCACCTGACTGGCCTGCACGCCACTTCCCACCCTCCCTAGCTCCTGACCCACCACTTATTTCCCTGTCGAAAGCCTTCCCTGGCTTACGCAGCTCATTCCTTTGGCCCTTAGCTTCCATCATCACCCTAGCACATGGTCTAGCCACGCCAAGGTGGGGTCCCTGAAGGATTGGCCCAGAATGGCAGGCGCGTCCCAGATGCAAACAGCAGGTCCTCCCTGGGACTCATCCACAGGGGCGAACACTCCTCCTTGGGAGATACCTCTGCAGCAAGAGGTGATGGTCTTCACCCAGCCAAGGTGTTTCTGTGGGCAAGGAGATAGGGACAGAGAGAGGAGACAGGGACGGCTCTGATGAGGGTTTGAGAAACACTCCGGGTGCCTGCTATGAATGAAAACTTCTAACACCTCTTTGAGAATCTGATGGAACCAATGAACCCTTTTCCCACCTCCCCAAAAGGTACATGCTCACATCCACACAGCATCTGCCTGCAATCATGAATCAAATTGAGTTTTTGATGTGCTTCCTGATATGATGCACTGTGAAACACACAGCATCGATCCTGTGTTCCTGCCACACACGTCCCACCTGGATGACATTCGCCTCCAGACCCAACTTCCAGTTTACGTGCAATACAGGGGATAGAGGGACAGGTTAAATGTCACCATGAGAAAGCAACTGGCTAGACCCAGTAGGTGGAACCTCCTACAGGACAAGTGACTCATGCTATACAAAGGTCAATGTCACAGGAAAAGGGGGGATGGGGAGATTATTTTAGACCCTGTTACTCCAAGTGTATTCCATGGACCAGCAGCAGCATCAACGAAGAGCTTGTTAGAAATGCTGACTCTCGGCCTCTGCCCCAGACCTGAATCCGAATCTGCACTTTAGCAAGACCTCCAGGTGACCTGCGTGCACACAGGACAGTCTGACAAACACTAGTCTAAATGAGAAGAGATTTATGAGAAATAACAACTAATCACGTGTTTCCCAAATGGAATCCCAGCTTGAACCAATCAGCTGTAAGAGATACTTCGGTCACTACTAGGGAAATTTGAATATGGATGAAGTGTCATTCATTATATTAAGAAATTAGGATTGTCCTACTAAGCATGATATGCAGGAAAATATCCTCCAATTTTGAGGAATGCATAATTAAGTATTTAGGAGTGAAATGTCACAATGTCTGTAGTTTACTTATAAATATTTCAACCAAAAAAATAGATGAAGACGACATATGGCAAAATGTTAACAACTATTAAAACCAGACGATGGATATGTGGTATCCAGTATACTGGATAGGCTACGACTTCCATGTACAAAAATGTTTCAATAATAAAAATTAGAAATACGAGGAAAGAATCTCTTACTTCATTGAAGAGTTTTTCTAAACAGAGAGCGTTGCTCAGGTAGGATTCAGCCAGGTTATTTCCCCACTTGGCAGGGATTAGGCCCAGCAGGCAGGCCGTGAGTGGGGAAGCACCTAATACCTACCAGGTAGGCATGACAGCAACTGACATTTACGTCTTCCTCATTTATCCCCACCACCTTCAGTGAGGTAGGTCTTATTAGCCCCATTCTACAGACGAGGAAACTGAGCCGTCGAATGGATACTGCAGTGCCCACATCACACAGCTGTAAGGGTTACGGGTGGAATTTTGGTGCCAGCCCAAGTTCTCTGCAACACACCAGCAGCTTGCCTGGTTTCACAGGGAGCTATCGGAGAAGCCTCACCTGACCTCTCTTCTGGGCACCCAGGTGCCGGCAGGGACGGCACAAGGCTCATCCTGAGCCGTCCCCACCTTTCCTGGGGCTTTCCTGGAACTCCCTCTAAGACCTGCCTCCACAAGTTATCTCCGGGCTTAACTGACTTCGCTGACCACTCTGACCTTCTAAAGACCCAACAAATTCTCCCTTTTTAGTCTCATGTCATTACTTGTTGTTCCAATGCCCTTTTACATCTCCGACATTTCCTCCCCCTCCAGCTGGATGCTCACGCAGGGCATCCGCTGGCTGTGTCACGTAGGCTGTCGAGCGCCGGGCCCTGCGAGTGACCCTTTCTGCTCTTACATAGCTCAGAGGAGGCATCGAGAGGGTCCCAAGGGTCCAGTCCCCAGCTCACTTCATTGCACTTCTCTGACCTCCTCAACAGGTGCTTCGAAATGTACTCCGCACCTTGGCATGCCATGTGATCCGTCTTGAGGGACCCAGAAGCTGCGTGTTTAAGATGCACCAAGACAAAGGGAGGGCAGGAGCCAGTGTCCTGATTGCGATGAGGAAAACACCTGGCAGAAAGGCTCCCTCCCCTTCCTGCCCTGAACACATGCTCCACGTGTCCTGTCCTCAGCTGCGTCACTTGGGTCCCTGTGGATCCTGGCCCTTGCTCACTCCCAGCTCTGCTGCTGGGGTTCCACAAAGGGTCCCTGACCAGGATCCACAGGAACCTGCTAAGCCC
>RJWJ010018646.1:0-31293 GCA_004363605.1 Indri indri
TTTTTTTTGAGACAGAGTCTCACTCTCTCGCCTGGGGCGAGTGCCGTGGCATCAGCCTAGCTCACAGCAACCTCAAACTCCTGGGCTCGAGCAATCCTACTGTCTCAGCCTCCCGGGTAGCTGGGACTACAGGCATGCGCCACCATGCCCGGCTAATTTTTTCTATATATTTTTAGCTGTCCAATTAATTTCTTTCTATTTTTGGTAGAGACGGGGGTCTTGCTCTTGCTCAGGCTGGTCTCGAACTCCTGAGCTCAGGACGATCCGCCCGCCTCGGCCTCCCAGAGTGCTAGGATTACAGGCGTGAGCCACCGCGCCCGGCCTGTTTCTGTTGTTAACCCTCACTGTTAAGTAAGTCCAAGTAGACTTAATCTGATTTCCTCTAGCTCTTCGTATGTCCATAGAGTCATTTATCTTGACCTGTTGTCAGACTCCCCTGCTAAATCGTGAGGTGGGACTGGCAGATATTTGAGCTGATTCCCATGGACAGTTCTTTAGAGGCCTCATCTTGGGAACATTGGCTTGAATTTCCTGTGATGCAGGCGATACATTTTCCTCCAGCTGCTGTTCTCCCTTAGCTTTTGGCTTTCCTGCAGTCCACTCCACAGACCCTCGGGTGGGATTTTTGGAATCTTCCCAGGCTGACACTGTGTCCCATCAGCCCACATCCAGTGCCCTTTGTCCTGATTCTAGAAGAGAAGACCCAGCCAAACTCACAGGCTTCTCCCTCCACTGCCCAAACTGCTGGCCTATACATCACTCCAAGGTCCCCCAGGCAAGTCAGATACCAGAACACACCTCCCACTGCAGGATAGAGGTGGGAGGCCAGTGATACCGTGAACACCTCCCCCTATTGGCTCTTGGGTGGCAGAGGCAAGGAATTCCAGCATAACTCTCGAAAGAAATCCTCACTAAATCCATTTCTATTTCCATTTCTTCAACGCTTTCACAACCGTATTGTGGGTGTAGGGATTCAATAGTTGCATAGCTAGTTTTGCAGAACCTCTGTCAATCTTGCAGAGTGAACACCTTTGGATTACAACATACTTGTGTAGCTTGGTGTGACAGCCAAGCTCACCATTTAATATCCTCTCATGACAGTTATAAAGCTTCCATTGTCCAGGATTTGCATTTTCCTAGATGATTGTTATGGCACTTAGTTTCATACTTATCAGAGTTTGATAAGTTTCATACTTATCAAAGTAATTTTCAATAGCCATTGGTTTCTTTTTATTGTGAAGATCAGTTTGATTAATTCAATGCCCTTTCTGGCCTAAAAATGCCTCTAAAGTTAAGAAATCATACCTAAAGGTAAAATCATTTTCTCCTTTTCATTCTAAATCACATCTAAGTCTTTTTTGTAAATAGCCCACTGGTAGTCTTCAGTTTGCCTGACTGTTCTATACAAGCATCCAGTCTTTCCCTAACTGTGCTCTCTGAAGAACTCAGCTGTTGATGTTAAGAATCAAATAAAAGTAACACCAGTAAAACAAAATTAAATAATGAATTTTTTTACTATTTATTAGAGACTTAAATTCATAAGAACTATAGTATATATAGTTTTGTTTTTACATATGTTCTTATGTATGTTTTATATATATTTTTAAACATGTTTGATTATGAGACCATTTTTTTCTTAGAGCATCTTACAAAACAAGGGTTTAGCAGAAGGTACTTTGAAAAGCAATGAATTAATACTCCAAACAACCCTCTAAAACTACTCTTCACTGGAAAGAAAAAAAGATTAATATTAGCTTCTTAAGGGCAGACACCATAGATGATTTATGTCTGTATTCACTGCACCTGCCACAAAATGTGTATCCAATAAAAAAATTGGGGGGAGAATATTGGATGAATGAGTTATCACAAGAATTTTTTTAAAAAACCTTAGAGGGCTCTTTCATTGCACAGTTTTGGGTATTTATATATAGCTTCTTTTTTTGGTTTTGGTTTTGTTTTGTTTCTCAGTTTAGAGAATGGCCTTCACGGTGTCACCCATGTTTGTTTATAAAACAAATTTCTTTTTCCTTTTTTATTTTTTTCTTATGTGAGCCAGTTTCTATAATATATAAAACAAATTTCATCATGACGATCCTGCTTTTAAACTTCCAGTGGCATCCCATGTGGCATTTTCCTGACTTCTCAGCATGCCCTTCCAGTTCCCACGCAGTCTGGTTCCAACATGCCTTGCTAGCTCTGGGAGACACTGCTGGCTGACTGGCCCTGGGCATTCATTTCCACTCCCTTTCTAAGTTCTCTTTCTCACAGGGGCTGGAAGCCTGGCAACTACATTTCCCAGATTCCCTTGCTACCCGGTGCTAGATGTGATCTTGTTGGTAACGCACACTCATGCAAGATTTGGTAAGTAGAAAAGAAGCTGGGGCCGTTCTTCCTCTTACAGTAGGAGCAACTCATGCACGGATTGCCACAGACTCAGTTTTTGCAGCAGCCATACTTTATCCTACTGTCTACTCCAGGGCTGTGCATCACCTGTGGTATTGGCAGTGGTTTTATACTGTTCCCAACCACCCAGCGGGAGCAGCATCCCCCCACCTCTGGGTAGCAGCAGCGGTGACATGATCTAAACACGACAGCCCCTGATGTCCACTTCCCCTCCCTTCCAGCAATTGTGTAAGCACCTAATTACCCGTATTAAAGCCTTCCTGTTAGAAATGTTAGAGTGTTTTCTAATTTCTACACGGAACCCAGCAGTCCCATCTCCCACCATCCCCTCACCTACTCCTCCCTCCTTCGTGTGTCAGTCACCCCACTCTCACATTCTTCCCATTCTCTGATACATCCTGCACCAGCCATTTCCTCCTAAATTGCCTTCCTCCCACCCCTATTTCTATTTCTCTATCAGGCTATCTCATGTGCATCCTCCAAACCCAGTTCAAATGTCTTTCTCTTGGAAAGGATGAGTTGTTTTCCCCACCACACTGTGAGATCCTTCAAAGTAGGAATTAAATTGTTCTCATCTAGAGCCCAGCATTGTGCTCAGTGAGTACATGAACAAAGAGTAAACCATGCCGAAGCAGGATGCATAATAGTGCACCCTAAGTGATCAGGGTAGCTGTAGTTTAGATGCAATGGCAACATTAAAATAGTGAGTACAGTAAACAGCAACTTCTCACCAGAATCAAACATTCTATGCATACCCTTATCCCACTAAAGTCATGCTAATCATTTATTTATTCAATAAACATTTACTGTTCCTATGCAAACAGAAGTAGTGGGGGGGGGGAGCATTCGACCCTCTTTTTCTTTCTTTAATAATGGTAGGGAATTATAGAAATGTAGTGCCCAAAGGAACTTTGAAAATTATCTTATTTATGTACCTATTTTACAGGGGAGGAAATAGAAACAGGGAGGTTAAGTGAGTTGCCCTAAATTACACACAGTTGAGACCAGAACACAAGACTCCCAATATTCCAAGTGTGATTGCATAGCTTAAAACATTAGGGACATTGAGAATTAAAGTATTTTATTTCTTTGTAAAAAACTAATCAAGAGCAGTTTGAAGAGCACTTACCTTCTCAACTTATAAGTTACAATAAGTACTGAGCATCTTATCTATGTCTTGGTGAATAACAATACTCCTTTCTAAGATTGGATCAGCCGCCAACATTTTGTCCTTTGCACTTTCGATTGCACAAAGTATCTCCAAGAGTTGATTTAAAATGTAGTTTTTGCAGGTATCACTTCCTCTGGAGCATCTTTTTTCTTTTCACCACTTTCCTTACCTGGGCGGATAAGTTCACCTTTCTTAAGTTCCTCTAACTGCACATCTAGAGTCTTTCAAATGGCACTTTGCTTTCATATTTACTGGCCAACTCTCTCTTTTGATTATTTGTTTTATTAAGATGTCATGTATCTTTATCACTGGGAAACAAAGAGGCAACATGACTCCATGCTTTGCTCTGTGCATGAAGAAACAGACTTTGTGCCTCAACAACAGACTTTGAAAGAAGCGACGTAATGGCTCATTGGTCACGATGGACATCTGTTATTTATGGAGAGATTTGTGGACAGAAGCAGCAAAGTTTGTACTTTATGCAATTATTCAGTTAATTCAACGTATCGTAGTATCTGAAATTTGAACCATAGTAACTGAAATTTAAACCAAGACTGATATTATTTTAACTAAACCGTGATAACTGACATGCATGCATATCAGAACCAGCAAAAGCAAGGGCTGACCGTATGTATGTCTGGGATTGAACTTAATTTCTATTTAAAACCCTCATTCTACCTTCTGGCAGAAATTAATCTCGGTCAACTCCTCCCCTACTCCACACACACTTCCTGCCACTCTCTAGAAGCAGTTGGAGTACTTACAGCAGCAAGTATTGAAAAACATACTTCGAACAGCGGCAAGTATTGAAAAACATACTTCAAACAGGGACAATACGGGGCCTCATTGACTTACATCACTAAAAGCACAGGACTGCTGCTCATTTTCACTCCAATTCCTTGGGTTGTGCCTTACTCCATGTGACAGTTTTATCCACAGGCTGCAGCAATTACAGTCCTACACAAGCCAAGTTCAAAGAAAGAAAAATACAACTCTTGGGAAGTTCTGGAGAAGAAAGAACTTTCTCAGAGTTCTCCAGCAAGTCTCTCCTCCATTCTTCATTGGCCCAAATTGGGTTCCATGTCTACCTCCAGAGCAGTTGGGTCCAGATGGGATAACCTTCGTTCCATTAGGCCTACTATTCCTAGAACTGAAGCACATGGGCTTTGGGGGAGAGGAGTGGAGATGACGTCTGCCCAAAATTCAGGTTCTGTTAGAATGGGAAAAGCAGGAAATGGATCCTGGCTAGCAACAAGAACGTCACTACAGCCCTACTCCCCAGCCCCCACTATCACATGGCATCAAGCCATAGCATAGGGAAGGGCAAATGGTTCTCAGTTCTTACCTGTTCAAATCGGCATCGCTGTGACTTGCTTGGACACCAACCATATCACTGGCAGCCCATAGGAAAACTTTCTAATGCTTTACTCACAGCTCATGGGCCCAGGAAAGTCTTGTGACTTTCTCTGGTTCTCTCTGCCAACAAAATAGTTTTGCGTAAGACTGAACCAGAGTCTCATTTCCTGTGAAGTCTGCCCCTTTGGAGTTGCCATTTATAAAGCTTCAACTTGAAAAGCAATTAGGTTTTTAAACCCTACAAGGCCACTCTGTTGAAATGTCAATCATTTTGAGGGCCTAAATCTTAGAGAAACTCTCTTGTACACAAATAGACATATACATAAAAGTACTTATTGTGCCATTGTTTGTAACAATAAAAAGCTATAAACAGACTAAAGTTCCTACAACATGGATAAATAGTGATCTATTCACATTATATACTATTGAATAGTTTAAATGAAATAACTAGATCTATAGGCAACAACATGGCTATGTCTAAAACATATAATAAATATAAAATGTTGAGTAAAAAAAGTAAGTTGTAAAAAGAGATGTACTTTTTACATTATGCAAATTTTTAAAGCACTTTTATAGTAAATATATACAACAATAGACACAAAGGACAGCATCAGAATAGGATTACTTTTAGAAAGGAAGGGGTTTAAAAAAGGAATGGGATGAGGTTAGAGGGGGTGCTTTAACTTCATCTATAATATTTTGTTTCTTTTTTAACAAAAGATCTGAAGTCAATATGGCAAATATGAACAGTCAGTAATTCTGGGATACAAGTACTTATGTCTCTCTACTTTTATATATGCTGGAAATATTTTGTAAAATTTAATATAGTTGATCCTTGAACAATGCAGGGATTGGGGCACTGACCCCCGTGCCATCAAAACTCTGCATATAATGTTTGACTCCCCCCAGATTTAACTACTAATAGCCCACTGTTGACCAGAAGCCTTGCCAATAACATGAACAGTCAGTTAACACATATTTTGCATGTTATATGCATTATGTACTGTTTTTTAACAATAAATTAAGCTAGAGAAAAGAAAATGTTATTAAGAAAATCATAAGACAGAGAAAATATATTTATTGGCAGAGGAGGAAGAGGTGCAGGAGGCGGAAGGAGGGGCAGGAGAGGCAGGCACACTTGGTATAACCGTCATTGAAAAGAGTCTGCATTATGTCTGGGTGTGGTGGCACGCCCATAGTCCTAGCTACTCAGTAGGCTGAGGGGGAAGGATCGCTTGAACCCAGGAGTTTGTGGCTACAACGAGCTATGATTGTCCCACTGCACTCTAGCCTGGGCAATACAGAAAGACCCCATCTGTAAAAAAAAAAAAAATTAAAATAAATAAATTAATCCACATTATAAGTGGACCTGTGCAAGTCAAGGGTTGTCTGTATTTTTATATATATAATAGACCATTTTTGGAAAATGATAACTATCTTCTTGCTATAAACCAGTGGTTCCTAGAGTTGGGGTTTTTTTGGGTGCAGCAAGTTGTAATATTGATCCAAATATCTGTTGCCTCTTCATGGAAGAAGTTAATATATTCTTACCCTGTTGAACTCGGTAGGGGCCACGAACTTGCTTTTTCTAAAGAAACATAGACAGAAGTGATATGTGTCTTTTTGGAGTAGAAGTTTTGATAGACTGCTGATGGTTTTCCACGTCTCGTTTTTTTCCCCTGGCAAGAACTAGATGTCTCAGACAGGGGCTTCTCTGTCACTGTCTTAGCCAAGGAGCAGAGGTGTTGAACATGCAGCATGAGCAGAAATATAAATGATTTTGAAGTTGCTGAGAACTGGAGTTGTTTGCTGCCTCGGCCTAACTTAGGCTATCCTGACTGACAATTTCAAAAGCTTAATAAATGAGGGGACCAACACAGCATGGCCGACATGTGATTTTTAGAAAATCAGGGCTTTCAAAATCACCATTAACATCGCCTAGCACTGTCTTTTCTTCTCCTTTTTTAATGAAGAAGACTTTATAGCAAAATAAAGAATTATTATTTAAACTCAGTGAATTCAACACTGAAAACTTAACTATGCCCACTTGGTCCCCACCCCCACAGCCCAGTTTGGCATCAGACTTATGGAAAGCTTCCTTACAGACCAGCTTTTGGGATAGACCAGTGATTTCACACTGGGCGTGCACAAACTTTTCAAAGGATAGGTATATTCAAATAATTTTAAGGGAATCAATTTTCTTCCTGTCTTCAAATTCCATTTGTATTCATTTAAAAAATTTATTTGCCTAGTTACCTCCGGTCAACCGTTACACTGTTCCCACCTCCTCTTTCTCCACGTTCTTTCTCCCATAGCAAAAGAAAAGCTTATCTCCCTCTACCGTGCAACTGAAGGTTACAAAAGTGCACTGTCTGGGGTATAGAAACCTCTGGAACATCCATCACAGGGATGAGGTGAATTATTAGTATCTATACTGAGAGAGTAAACGATTCTAATGACTGGATACCAAATCCTTTTGCAAGACCAGTGGCTTCCAATCCTTTTGCTGTTAACAACCTTGAAGCAAAACCTAAACCAGTTGTCCAATGATCATTAAGAAAAGAAAATTATTGAAACCGTACTAAGTCATTTTGGGCAAGTAACTTGGAAATTGTTCAAAAAATTGAGTTAACATTGCCTAATAAAATTTCTTCCATTCGCATTACTTCTTTCTGTGAATGAAGCTTCTTTAGGCTTACAGCTAGGAAAAATGATAAATATGGATATTATTTGTTGACCTTTGTCCCATTCTAGCAATAATCAATATTCATCATGGATGTGTAAACTAATTTTTAAAAAGTCTCCTCTACCTATTAGGTAGATTTCTAAATACTGCTTTACTTTTTAATGCTTAATAACTATTGATCAACATTTCAAATATATTTGTGTTTTAATCAATTGTGCACTAAAATATATAGATAACTAAAGCCTTAGAGTCACGAAAAATCTTTCACTTTAAATTTTAATTTATACATTTATTTTTGTTAAAGAGAAATATATATAATGTTTTACATATACATAGTATTATATATTACATTATATATTTTAAAACATATATATGTGCATAAAACATTAGAAAATAGGTCTGTTGGAAAAGGGGAATTCAAATACAAATTCAAGGAGGAAAAGGAATTATCTGAAAATTACTCAAAAAAGCTTGCCCATGTAATTTTAAAATAGTTGATGGTGTATGTCAAATCCCTACGGTATTTAGATTCCATTGTATACATTTCAAGGAGTAATACAGCTGTTTTATTTTAAATATCAGTATTCATAAACCACAAGAAATTATATTCCTTTCAACCATTTAAGTGTATAGTTAAATTTTTTACATACTAACTTAAATATGTGCCAGCATTTTTAAAAATTATGTTCAGGGGCACATGAGCAAAACCGTCCGAAAGCCACGACCGTGTTCCTGTCCTGCCCCTCCCTCACCCTTCAGCTCCCTGGAGGTTCCCAGCGTTGTCCACACGGTGGCAGTAGTGTCTGCGCAGCATGACGGATTTCCAAAGCTAGATGACCTCTAAACCATTTCCGTATTTCCGCACAAGATTAACATGTTAAATCAACAGTTTACATTTCCCTTGCATTAGAACAATAAATGTCCACTGAAACTTACCACTGCTGAATTTTAAAGTATTTCATTAAAATTTGCAGTCATGTAACAAATAAGCTATAGCTATAAATACCAGAGCTGTATAAATCTTTCACCCACTTGGGAATAACCGGACATTAAATTCATTTTTTTACACCCTTCCTGCTTTCCTCTTTCCTACTGCTTTACACAGTCTCTGCCCACCCCCCAGCTTTAGTTGCTAAGCAACTGAAAGAGCTTTGTTGTTCCTGAACACTAACCATTAACTGCCCTCATTTTCTCTAATGAAAATATGCCTGCGGCCCAAATTACCTCCTTTTCCTAAAAAACAGAGCAGGATGCTTATGACTTATGCTAATAATAAGGCAAATCACATCCCAATACATAAATGCAGGAAAAGGAAACCCAGAATGCATGAGCAACTCTGAACATAGTGCCCAACTCTGAACACTGTACTAATGTACACTGTACCATTTTGCTTTATTAAAAAGATCATGATTTTATTGAACACCTATTATATACTAGGCACTGTTTTAGGTGCTCAACATTTGTTATTTCTTTTAATATTTAATCCTACTTTATTAAGACTTTTACACCCCAGAACAGGACAACTTCATTAAGATTCAGTCGGATGAAAAGTACACTGTTGTCTTGAGGAAGGGGACATGGGAACAGAAAACTAGCATATCAATTCACCAGTCATTCTTAAGTAAATCTACTTTTTTTTTTATTTTGAATTTTACTTTAATTTTCCAGATTGGAAAGCTGAGGTCCACAGGAGTTAAACAATTTGCCTGTCACAGAACGGCGGAATCTAGATTCTGTTAGATTCTAACCCCCTTACATCACATTGTCTCTTGCTCCTACAGGGTTAAGAATGTCGCAGGAATTACCATCTTCCTACATCTTTGTTCAACATGTAAAAGTATAATGAGAATTTCTACATTAAAACTCTGGTAGGCTATTCTCAATGTATGAAAGGAATGTTTGTGGTTTCTGAGTGGATGGAGTTGAACTGACCATAGTTTGATTCTGGATTTGTCACTTGCATAACCTGAGAAAGTCACTGTCTCACTGTGGGCCTCCGTTTCCCCTCTGTAAAAATAAAGATAAATAGTATCTACCTCATAGAGATGATTTGAAGATTAACATTGTGTATAATTAGAGTACGTTAAACTGTACCAAATGGATCCCAAAGTGTATAACGCCTCAAACACAATAAGAGTTTTCTTCCATTCACCGTGCAGGTCAAGGTAGGCTGCACGCCTCTCCTTCAGGGTAAAGGTAAGGGCCAGCTTCAATACATGATTTTCAAGGTTACCCTAGGCATCATTTTCATCCAGGTAAGCTGGAAGCAGGAAAGACCAGAGCATGTGTTTGAGAGGCTTTTGAAAACCAGACCAAGAGGCCCGATACATCACTTACACTCACATTCTGTTGGCTGGAACTCAGGCACACAGATACAGCTATCTGCATGAAGTTGGGAGATTTAATCTGCCTGAGTGCCCAGGAAGAAAAGAACTCAGGATTTGGAGACTGCCTAGTGCTTTCTGCCAAGTGCCATGTTTCTGTAATCATTTCTTTTTTTTTTTTTTTTGAGACAGAGTGTCACTCTGTTGCCCGGCCTAGAGTGAGTGCCGTGGCGTCAGCTAGCTCACAGCAACCTCAAACTCCTGGGCTCAAGCGATCCTACTGCCTCAGCCTCCCGAGTAGCTGGGGCTACAGGCATGCGCCACCATGCCCGGCTAATTTCTTCTGTATATATATTTTTAGTTGTCCAGATCATTTCTTTCTATTTTTTAGTAGAGCCAGGGTCTCGTTCTTGCTCAGGCTGGTCTCGAACTCCTGACCTTGAGCGATCCACCCGCCTCGGCCTCCCAGAGTGCTAGGATTACAGGCATGAGCCACCACGCCCGGCCTGTAATCATTTCTTACCATGCACATAGTTAAAGTTCAGTAAATATTAGATTCTTCCCTTCCTCTCTCATTCCTTTCTCACTTTTTTCTTTCTCTGTCATCCTTTCCTCTATATTGACGATATTTCTCATATAAGGTACTACCATTGATCACAGCATGATAACTCTCACATTGACATCAGAACAGTAAAACAGAGATGAGACAATTTTTATAAAACTTTTTGTCAAGCAGAAATCTAAGCCTACTCAAGAAACACTAGCTATTTTAATTATGATTATGATTCCCTCTTTCTAAATTGTCATTGGTTACTATTTGATTTATTATACCACAAAATAAAGAAATTTTCAAAACAATACTAGATTCTCCACGTTGCTCCAAGTTCCAGAGTTTGAGGGGTCTCAGACAATGGAACTTACATGCCAGAGTTTGTACCAGCAGCAACCTTCCTAAACCAGCTAACAGAAAACATGAACCAGCCCAGCTAAATCAGAAAAGTGCAGCCCAGATCAACAGACCTACCCAACAGACTAGTGAATAGTCATGGTAATAATACATGGTTGTTGTTTCAAGCCATTACATTTTAGGGTGGCTTGTTATTCCGCAATTGCTAACCAGTACAAGGGAAACCTTGCATTTAGAGCTAGATTGGGGATCAGGCTAGCCCAGCAATCCATAAAGATACATCCAAGAATCACAGGAATACATACATACATGCACACACACACACACAGGAAATATGTGCCAAAAAACTCTAGTTTCCATAGCTTTCTTATGTAACTGGAAAAATGTATATTGCTCCTGCTTCTGCAAAAGTAGAAAATATTAAGTGAAAAACCAAAAATTAGTCCTTCAGTCACAACCACACCCTCATTAAATAAATGTTGAATAAATATCTAAGAAAAATTAAACCAAAGGGCAACAAGTAATCAGATTGCCAAGGAACACTCTGTTTTTACTTAATTGCCTGCTTATAGATCATGGCATATGAATGTTCTTAGAGCAGTGTACTAATTGTCCTTATTTTCTTGGAAAACATCAAAAGCAAATGACAAGAGGAGTACTTTTCTAGTTCAGAATTAGAAAAGTTGTTAGGCCTTAGAGGTAAGATCAGGTCAAACCTAATGGCTGAAAGCACGTCTCATTCCTCCCAATCTGTGTCTCGCTTCCTTCCTGAGCAACTCGTCCTGTACAACAGGCTGGTGTTTAGAATATCACTTCCAGACACCAACTCATCTTTAGACTTTGCTGAGTTTGGAGTTTGCAGCATCGAGTTTCAAGAAAGCCAGGCAAAGTCATTTATGAGCTCTGTGAGAGTGGAAATTCCATATGGTTTCTGACTTATAAAATGTAAAATAATATTTTTTAAAAACTATCTTCTCTATGCAAACTTATTTTCTTAAAGTATAGCCTTGTCTTGTGGTTACTCTCTACAGGGGAGTATTTTAAAACGTCTCCTTTGGAAATAAAAAAAAGTTATTCAAGTTCAAACTTTTGGTCTGTGTCAGCAAGTATTTCTACATACCGTTTGCCAGCGGGCTATTGGTGCCATACAATTCACTGAAGGCAGCCGGTCTTTCTTCAGACCTAGTTGGACGGAAAATGGAGAGTGATTTTGACAGTTACATTTTAGATCCAGTTAACATGGGAAATATTTAAACAAAGCGCAAGGAAGGAGCTCAGTTCTCTTATGCCAGAGGCCAATTATTTCCCCCACTTAACTCATGAGAAAGTATTGCTTAGTGGTTAGGATCATGGGTTTGGGATTCCAGTTCCAGCTCTGCCATTTACTTGCTGTGTGACCTCGGTTTCCTTGTCTGGGGAATGGGCATAATACTTATGTCACAGAGTGGTTTTGAGGAAAGTGTGTCAGGTGGGTAATAATAAATAGCTAATATTTATTGATCCCAGCACTGTACTAAACATGTGACAACTTATATTGTGTTTGGGCCATTACATTTGGAGGTCTATTTGGTACAGCAGTTTGACCTACCCCAACCAATACAGTTGACAAGTACAGAGTTAAAAACCAAATATGTTAGTTGAATGATGTTAAAGGCTGGGGGATCAATCTGTGATGGTCGAATATCCCCACCTCTGGGAGGAAAATTTATATCAGAGACGATAAAGCAAGTAGTTAAAGAGCATGGTCTTCCACTTCGGATAGACTTGGCTGAAGTCCCAGCTCTGCCACTAACTGGCTGTGAGACAGCAGGTAAATCATTTCACCTCTGAGGCTTGGTACCCAGGTGAAAAGTGGGGATGATGACAATCACCTGAGGTTTTGTCAGGATTGAATAATGTTATGACATACAGCTCTTAGCACAATTACCACACTCCGTAACAGCAATACTGCATCAGTGTAGCAACCTATTGGGTGGGATGTTCCTACCAACTGGTCAGAGCACCCCTGGTAATGGGCTGAGCTGGTGACACCCAGACAATTCTTACTCTTCTTACTCTTCAGGCTCCCCTTCTTGTCTCTGCCTTACCTCTCTCATCCTTCTCACTCCCAGCGTAGGCCTTCAGATGTAATAGTAACGATAATCAGGGTACTACTTTCCACACATTCCATCTGGATTCGATTAGATTTCCAGTGTTTGCTATTCTTCATTTTGACCTTTTGACAGTTGACAATTTTGTTCTTTTTTAAGGTATTCATCCACAGTGTGTTATTTGTATTATTTTAGTAAATTAACCCTAAGAAAGCAACATTATTTCCCTTTTTCCACATTCTGATGCACACTTCCAAGTTCCAATACACACGTAATGACTTCACTCTCAACCCCACGTGCTAACCACAGATACGAAATTCAAGGCTCATATTGCCCACTTATCAGTGGGAGAAAGCCCAGATGAAGCCTAGATTTCCACAGGCTAGTATGGATACTCCATGGAGTGAGAAGAACTCTCAGATCCACCTACAACTGACAGGAAATGTCTATCACTAGAGTTTTGTAAATCAGCCTGGGGACAGTGATGTCATCTATATGGCTCTGCATCACTTCCAAGTGAGGATGTGTGTAAAGTTGCCATCAGACGAGAGTCTTGGGACCAGCCAGACAATGAGAGAGATGACCTCAAAGGGGTATGTCTCCTCTCACCGAGGATGCTGCTGCTTAATTCCACTTTTTGCGAGACTTTGGGGCACAGCGGCTGTACAGCAGCCTGCACAGTAGGCAAGAGGGGTTAAATCATTTCTTTATCTCCTTTCCACTGCCTTTCTGCCTTCCTTCCCCTCCATACTGGCGCCATACCAGGGTGTCTAGTTGTGTGTCGTTCTCCCAAGGTAAAATTCCCTTCCCTCTAAGTATCATTCTCACTGTTTAATGCTGTTTAAGTATATCTACCCTATTTTGTGTTAACATTTCTTGTAATTGACTAGATAGCACAATAAATAGGAGTGCTGATTATTCACAGACGCAGTCTTGGTATTATTCCATATTTTCAAGTTTCCAGAAAAATCCCTTTGGCTTCTCCTGGGTCTAGTCACCATGGTCATTACCAGACTTCC
The DNA here is from genome assembly GCA_004363605.1 of Indri indri. NCBI lineage: Eukaryota > Metazoa > Chordata > Mammalia > Primates > Indriidae > Indri > Indri indri. The sequence continues at coordinate 13,957 of RJWJ010018646.1, forward strand.
AAGTTCATGAATATCTTCCACAACACATTAAATTACACTCCAGTGCACTATTTTTACTTGACTAAATTGGCACTACTTGGTTACAGCTGTATGACTGTTAACAGTATTTCCTGGAATAACTTCAACATTTATTTTATTGCAAAATACTACAAACCACATTGTGTTCACAGTGATATTCAGCTAGCACTTTAACTCCTTTATGCCTGGCACACCTAAACTTTTTCCTCCTTTTCTCCTAATGCTCAACAGCCAAGATAGGAGGAAAAGTAAGAGTTGTTCAAACCAGTGGATATAATTCCTAAGAAAAATGTTATAAATTTAATTTTCTTTCTGAACCACAATTAAACCAAAGTTTCACTAAAATCTATACCAAAGTTCAAAGGAATTTAGGTAGCTGTATATATTTCTCTTTTTTTAGCAATTTATCAATGCTGTAGATTGGGAGTTGGGAAACTATAGCCCAAAGCCAAATCCAGTCTGCAGCCTGTTTTTGTAAATAGCATTTTGCCGGAACACAGCCTTGCTCATGTGTTTATGTATTAACTATGGCTGCTTTCACACTACGACAGCAGAGTTGATAGCCGCCAAGGCTGAAGTTTTAACTATCTGGTCCTTTAGAGAAAAGTTTGCTGACTCTTGCTATAGATGAAAGTCTTCAAGTGAATCAATTTGTATTATGTTTGTGACGGTGAGGATGGGATGGAAGACATGATTTCTACTTGATTGAAATGCAGTTTATACTTGGGATTTCCCCTCTGTGTTGGATGGAATAGTGTGCCCCACCCAATTCTGTCTGCCCGGGACCTGTGAATGTGACCTTATTTAGCAATTGGATCTTTGCAGATATAATCAAGTTAAGGTGAGGTCATACTGGATTGAGGTGGGCCCTAACTGCAATGGCAGGTGTTTGTATAAGGAGAGAGAAATTTGGAGACACAGAGGATACGCACATAATGCCAACACAGGCAAAGATTGGGAGTGATGCTACATTGCTATAGTCAAAAAACGCCAAGGTTGCCAGCAGCCACCAGAAGCTACGAAGACACAAGGAAAGATTCTTTCCCAGAACCTGCAGGGGGAGCATGGCCCTGCTGACACCTTGATTTCAGATTTTTTGGCCTCCAGAACTGTGAAAGAATAAATTTCTCTTGTTTTATGCCACATAGTTGGGGGAAATTTGTTGCAATAGCCCTAGGAATCTAATACATGCTCTATTCAGGTTCTGGCTGTGAAGTCCTTAGACTACTCTTCTGTTTTACCGTGAAAGAAAGACCAAGCAACTAAAGCAATTGCAGGTCACTGACGCCGAGGAAATTTTAAATACTTGTGAAGATGACATAAAACAGTCTTTCAACTTCGTAAGCTAGGCTTGGGTTGGAGTAGAGGAAAGAAAGGGGAAAATAATTCTAAAATTAAGGAGGAGAAAACAGACAACTAAGGAAGTGTATTCTTTCATAGTGTTCACATTTTTTTACCTTAGCAAATAGAAAAATATTTATACTTTTATCAGCTCTCAGAAGCACATGTTGGACAGTTTCTCCCCACTGGGAACACCCTCTGCTTTGAGCACGCTTGTCCTGATATCCGCATTTCCCTCATTCCCTTCAGGTCTCTGTTCAAGAGATGCTTTACCAGGGAAGCCTTCTCCTGCCACCTCGTATAACACACACACACACACACACACACACACACACACACACACACAACCTTTGCCCAGTCCCTTTGTAGCCTATTTCTCTTGATTGTTCTTCTTAGCACTTATGTTTATTTGTTTATCGTCATCTTCCCTGACACTACATGGTCAGGAACTTTGTTCTGCTTTGTTCACTTATCTCTCTCCAGTGTTTATGAAACAAGAATATGAAAAAACAGTCTTAGGGCCTGGGCTCAAATTTTAGAACTAGCATCCAGCTGTGTGGCCTTTGGTAAATGTCCCATCTCTCTAAGCCTAATTGTTTTCACCTGTAAAGCAGAAAGCAGAAGATTGGTAATATGTGCCTAACACATTACAGCTTCTGATGTAATATTATTGTGGATGTGGAGGTATGAGCCTTTAAAGTAGAATAATTCCACTGTTCATTCTCCAGCTTTCAGAGTGTTTAGGGGCAGCAGTAGCTTCATAATTCAGATATATGAAAATGACCTTTAAAAATAACTTTTCACTCCCAGAAATGTGTAATATAACCAAAATGACTTCATCAGATTCATAGGAAGTCTTAAGATTTACAAGAGTTGATTCACCAATTTGTCTTCAAGAAAGACAAGGAAAAGAAAGAGAAAACTTTCAAGTTAGCCTAAATTAAAAGGGGAAATTCAAAAACTGGGCAAGAACATGATATCCAAGGTCAGGGAGGATAGCCAGGACTCAGAGGGCCTGTCTGAGAACAAAAGCACCTGCTCTCTCTTCTCTTTCTCCCTACTGCTCTCTCTGCCTCTTCTCTCCACTCCTGTCTCATGTCATCGTCTCTAAAGTTGCAGGCTCACTTTTCTCCACTTCTGCAGGCAGACAATGGTTGCTGTAGTCCTAGCACAGCTCGACAACAAACTAGAGTGGTGTCTCTTAAAGTGTGACCTACATCAGAACCTTATGGAGGTACTTGTTGAAAATGAAATTTCTGGGACCCACCAGAAGTAAAGCACTGATTCTTAATTTTTAACAAGCTCTTTTCATGATCCTTATGCACCTGAAATTTGAGGACCATGGAACTATAATCTGTGTACTAACACGAAATCACAGGAGAGAGAGAGAGAGACTCTGATTGGCCTAGCTAAACATATGCACTGGTTTCCAGTCACCAATGAATACAAGGGGGCAAAGTCATAGAATATGTGTGGCCATAGGGACCCATATCTATAGTCGGACACCATCCTCAGAAACAGGAAGGACCTTTGCTAAAGTTACAACCATTCCTATTAATAAGCACCCAGGAAGCTGGAGAATGGACCCTACAATACTGCCATGAGAAAGGCTCACGCTTCTAGACCCTTACATGTCACCAGTAACAGCCAAGAACCACAGGAAGATGTCATCAACCTTAATTCCACCTTTCAGATCTCTCTTGGGTGCATTATCTGGCAGAGTTGAATTCATGTCCCGAACCCAGCTGCCAGGGGGTCTGGGAAATGTAGTTTTAACTTTCCAATCTCTCCCACTGGGAGAAAGGGTGGAATGGAGGTTGGGTGAACTAATGTATAAATCTAGCACGAATGGCATTTTTTATTGTTTGTATGCATATATGGAATGAATCAAAGAATCAATCCACCATTTTATCTTTAGATTTTCCCGTATTTAGAAGAGGAAAAATGAAACATGTTTAAAAGCATTCTGATATTTTAGTAGTAAATGTATATTACTAGGATTCTTCAATTTGGCCAATTTGCTATGAAGTCATTGGATTAAAGATACATGATTTGAATGTCATCTAGAAGCCTTCCAAACCCAAATCCCCCAAGTGAAATAGGCTCAAACTCCAACCCTAGATACCACAACCTGTGCAAGGCTAGATAGAGTCCACCCTAGAATTTCTGTGAATTCCACCTGGACTTATTCTACACGGAATTCCAGTTGGGACTTTAACCCAAGCCTAGCTTACAAAATCGAAAGGCTATTTTATGTCATCTTTACAAGTATTTAAAATTTGCCAGACACGAATGACCTGCAATTGGTTTAGTTACTTGGTCTTCCTCTCATGGTAAAACAGAAAAGTAGTCTAAAGACTTCACAGCCAGAACTTGAATAGAGCATGTATTAGATTTCTAGGGCTGCTGTAACAAATTGCCACCAACTGCATGGCATAAAACAACAGAAATTTATCCTTTCACAGTTCTGGAGGCCAAAAATCTGAAATCAAGGAGTCACCAGGGCCATAGTCCTCCAAAGGTTCTAGAAAATAATCTTTCCTTGTGTCTCTGTAGCTTCTGGTGGCATTTTTTGACTATGGCAGCATCACTCCAACCTCTGCTTGTGTCATCACATGGTCTTCTTTTATGTGTGTCTCCTCTGTGTTTTCAAATTTCCCTCTCCTTATAACTTTTATAACACCTGCCATTGGATTTAGGGCCCACCTCTATCCAGTATGACCTCATCTTAACTTGATTACATCTGTAAAGTCCTGAAGTCAACTTGACCTTGGGACTCCTACTTCCACATGTGCTCTCTCTGTTATGCACCTTTTTGATCCAGATCAGACATTCAATCCTTCTCTAATTTCCACAAGATTCCCTTCACAAAATATTAATAAGGTTAATAGGCTTTACTGACAACAATGCAACGTTGCAAACAGCATTGAACACTAGGCATTGTAGTTCTTACAATATCCTCTGGCTACTCCATTCCCATGAGTTTTAACAATCCTAATTTCTACTTAGTTTAAACCACCATCCTATCAGCTGATTCCTCTGTCTCTGGGGGAAGGGACAGGGGAGACTATCCTTATCTCATTCAGAATTGTTTAGTCTTTATTAATTGACAGGAATGCACTTATCTGCAAGTAATGGAAATGAAGCTATAGTGACTTAAACAAATAGAAGTTTATTTTCCTAATATAACAAGACATACAGAGATGTGCAGTCTGGGGCTAATATAATTGCTCAGTAATTCCATAGGGATTCCAGGCTCTCTCAGTCCTTTTGTTCCGCTATTATTAGATGTTATCATTTGTTCCCATGTGCATCATCTCAGGGTTACCAGATACCTGCTGCACTTTCAAGCATCAGGCCATTTTCTACATGATTCTGAGGCTGAAAATCATGTAAGTGCTGACTTATGGCATTTGTATGTTTTTAAATACCATGAATCATATTGTACACAAAATTTTAGAACTAAAACAGAGTTAGATTTTTAAATATACAATAACTTTCTGAGCATATGCCAACTGAGGTTCTAATGCAGAGAAAATACAATAAACATTTAAGAAATTGTAATAAGAGCTGCTACATCTTGAATGTCCCTGTGTTACGTACTAGACACTGTAATAGGCATTCTACATGCATTCTTTTATTTAATTCTTATGACTCATCATTTTACAGATGAAGAGACTGAGGTTCAGAGATGTTAAGTGATTTGTATAAGGTCCCACAAATCCCAAGCCTGGTGAGCCTAATTCAGAACTTCATGCTGTACCTACCTCCAGAGGCATGGAGACTTCCTTTTGATTTATACCGAAATCCAAAGCTACAGTCTTTGAACACTCAGTGCATACTTGTGCACTGTGATTTTTGACACATTCTAAGGAAATGGAGCACACTTTATAAATGTTCTACCTTAAGATATTTTGTTGGCAGTGTAAAGATTGTTAGTGTTGAAATGCATCCGCATTTAGTTATGATAAGATAGGCTGTGGATCTATTTTGAGACTAGATTTCCACGGCTCAGACATTACACCACAGAATAATGCTGCCTCCATTAACAACTGAGTTTTAGAAAATTGTAAAAAAAACATTGAGTTTAAGAAAAGTTAATAAATTATGCAAAAGATCTGCCTGTATTCACAGCTGCATGACAAACTACCCTTCTTTAGGGCTCCAAAGCACACCAGCCCAACTGAAAGAACGACGTAAGTTAAAGCTGCACACGAATTAGTTTCTATATTCAGTTTTCTTTCTGCGCCTTAACCTCCCTTCCCCATCCACACGGATTTCCTTCCCTTATTTGAGGTACTATAAGGCCTCCTGTTTCTTTCATTACTTTGCCCTGTCAAAACAAGGAAGGATTTATTAAGTAGGTGTATGCATTTGTCGAATGGCTGACTAATGACACTTTGCTGAAACATATTCAGACTAAACATCACCTCCTCTAGATATTTACATTTTGTTTTTTACATTGAATTGTAAAATGAAAGCTTATTCTCAGTAAAAAAAAAAAAAAAAAAAAAACAACCTGGTATATGCAAGTAAGGAAATATGGGGAGAGAATGAGCAAAGGGACCCTTAAAATCCAGGATAGACCTCTTCTGTTAAACCCAAAGGCAAACCTAATTAAGTCTTTTTAAGGAGATTTGGGGATGAGAATGAGAGGAACTGGCAAGCTCCCCTTTCTTCTTCTCTTATGATACCCTATCCTAAAATAGAGGGTACTAGTATACTGATCACCTTCATTATCATCTTGATTAATGTCATTGTCATCATCCTAGCATAACATGTTCCTTCATCTGCACTATCATCTGATATCTGAGACCCTCCTCTGACATCTGTCTCTGTAACACTGAAATAGGCGAGAATTGATACTTCTGCCCACCGCCTGTGTCAGGACTGTGCCTGTTATTTCACAGGTATGATCTTTCGCATGAGATAGAATTCAATATTTCCCAAAGGGTGTCCAAGAACAGAATGCATTGGAATTACTCTGGGTACTTATTTAAATGCAGATTCCTGGGCCTTGTCGCAATTTTCTTTAATCACAGTACTATAGGGATCATATGTACACTAAATTTTGGGAACAGATGGATGCAATTACAGACATTCCTCGGCTTATGATGGTTTGACTTATGATTTTTCAACTTTAAGATAGTGCAAAAGCAATACACGTTCAATAGAGACCATACTTCAAGTACTGTCTTAATCTATGTTCTGCTCTTGCAACAGAATACAACAGACTAGGAGAGGGTGCAGAGCAAGATGGCTGAATAGAAACCTCCAGAGATCATCCCTCCTCACGAACACCAAATTCAGCAACTCTCCATGCAAGCAAGCACCTTAAGAAGAACCAAATATCAGGTGAGTGCCCATACTACCTGGTTTTAACACTGTATGAAGGAAAGAGGCGCTGCAGAGCGCAGAAAAGACAGTCTTGCACTGCCTACACCACCCCTTCCTTATCCCCTGGCAGTGTTGCACTAGCGTACGGAGTGGCGAGAGAAATCTGTGTGCCTGGGGGAGGGAGAGTGAAGTGGTTGTGGGGCTTTGCATTGAAACTCAGGGCCACCCTGGCGCAGGGGAAGGCAGCACAGGGTAGAATTCTGCCAGTGCCCATGGAGGGAGCACTTAGACCAGCTCAGCCAGAGAGAAATCCTCTACCCCAAAAATCCGAGTTCCAGCTAAACCCACCACCAGCTGAAAGCAAGCACCCTGGAGCCTGGACTAAGTTCGTAAGGCAGTCAGGCCAAAAAGGCAGCAGTCCTTGGGCAATTCCTGCAGTTGTGCTTGCTCAGAGCCAGTGGACATGGGGTGCACATGACCCAGTGAGACACCAGCAGCAGTGGCCAAGCCAGTGCCTGTGTCACCCCTCCCCCAACTATAGCCAGTGTGGCTCAGGGAGTCTTCTTCCACTTGGGGAAAGAAAAGGGAAAAGTTCAGAGGACTTTGTTTTGCAACTTGGGTACCAGCTAAGCCACAGTAAAATAAAGGACCAAGCAGATGTCTGAAGCCCCTGAGTCCAGGCCTTAGTTCCTGGATAGCATTTCTGGACCCACCCTGGGCCAGAAGGAAACACAGTGCCCTGAAGGGAAGGACCCAGTCCTGGCAGGATTTACCACCTGCTGACTAAAGAGCCTTTGGACTTTGAATAAACATCAGAGGTAGCCAGACAATAGTCACCATGGGCTTTGGGTGAGACTGGGCTGGCTTTAGGTGTGACCTGGCACTGGTGACCACAGGGGAGCACCCACATCACTCCTCCCCCAACTCCAGCAGCCCAGCCCAGAGAGTGAGGGAAAAAGTGAGGGACTTTGCCTGATAATCCAGAGAATTCTCCCATATCTTACCCAAGTTCACCAAGGTGGTACAGGACAGTGATCCTCAAGAGAAGGGAAGCAAATTAGGTAAGTCCTATGATTGCCCTGGCTCTCTGCCAGAGGCACATTCTGGACTGCAGTACAGAGAGGCAGACACCAAACAGCTTGGCAATCTTGCTGAGTTGAAAAAACAGATATTGAAGTTTTGGCTTTGGTGGCTAATATTTATGGGGCATAATATTATAGCAGAGAGGAAGAAGTTATTTTAAAAAAAAAGTTCTGGAAATCTGCTAGGGAATCCCCTTGAGATTTTGGCTGAATGCCAGTCTGCACTTGTGTAGAGAGAAACTCCATGAAACCAGGCAAAAAATACATGCTAGGAAAAGAACAACAATTGCCAGGAAGCTCAAGTCAAGCAATTCTCAGGGCTCATACATGGCCCACATATTGCAAAAGTAGAGACTGTTAAACATGCAGGTCATTCAATAGAGATCTAAGAAGGGTAACACGTTAGTAGCAGGCCTACGTAGCCTGGGCATAAAGGCTACTCTAGACTTGCCCTTAGAAAATTTATAAACAAAGACTTAAAAGGATCAAGTTAATCACAAAGTAACTGAACTACCTACCAGAATGAAGTCCAACATTCTTTAAATGAATACAGCAATATCCAGCACTCAACAATGCAAAACTCACAAGATACAGTATGCAATAAAAAATGAATGGTGACCTCTGGAACAGGACTGAGAATCCAGAGATGAAACCATCTGCATATGGTAATCTAATCTTTGACAAAGCTGACAAAAACATACACTGGGGAAAAGAATCTCTTTTCAATAAATGGTGCTGGGAAAACTGGATAGCTACATGCAGAACATTGAAACTGGACCCCCACCTCACACCTCTCACAAAAATCAATTCAAGATGGATAACAGACTTAAACCTAAGGCATGAAACCTTAAGAATTCTAAATGAAGATGTTGGGAAGACACTTTCAGACATCGGCCTAGGCAAGGAATTCTTGAAGAAGAACCCCAAAGCAATTGCCGCAGCAACAAAAATAAATAAGTGGTATCTAATCAAATTAAAAAGCTTCTGCACTGCCAAGGAAACTATCATTAGAGTGAATAGACAGCCCACAGAATGGGAAAAAATATTTGCTCTCTACACATCTGATAAAGGGCTGATAACTAGAATCTGTGTAGAACTCAAAAAAATCAACAAGAAAAAATCAAACAACCCCATCAACAAATGGGCAAAGGAAATGAACAAAAACTTTTCAAAAGAAGACAGAATAATGGCCAGCAAACATATAAAAAAATGCTCAACATCTCTAATCATTAGAGAAATGCAAATCAAAACCACAATGAGATATCACCGAACCCCAGTGAGATTGGCCTCTATCAAAAGATCCCAAAACATCAAATGCTGGAGAAGATGTGGAGAGACAGGAACACTCTTACACTGCTGGTGGGACTCCAAATTAGTGCAACCTCTGTGGGAAAGAATTTGGAGATACCTGAGAGCTAAAAATAGAAATACGATTCGATCCAGCAATAGCACTATTAGGCATCTACCCAAAAGAGCACAAAACATTCTACGATAAAGACATCTGCACCCGAATGTTTATGGCAGCACAATTCACTATTGCAAGGATGTGGAAACAACCCAAGTGCCTGTCAATCCATGAGTGGATTATTAAAATTTGGTATATGTTTACAATGGAATATTACTCAATCAAAAGAAACGACAGTGATCTAGAACCTCTTATACTTTCCTGGATTAAACTTAAGCCCATTATCCAAAGTGAGGCACCACAAGAGCAGAAGAATGGGCTCCACTTGTACTCGCCATCAAATTGGTACTAACTGATCAACATTAGGGAGATCACATGGGAGAAATACTCTCCAGGGATTAGGGGGATGGGGGGGTGAATCAACAACTAAAGGACACGGGGAGCACTAAGGGGGGCGGGGGGAAGGGCATGCCTTTAACCCACACTTGGGTGAGGCAAAGACATAAAGTGTAACCGTAATGTTTCTACCCTCACAATACCCTGGAATAAAAAATTTAAAAAAAACAATAATAAATGCAAAAAATAAAAATAAAAAATGAATGGAAGACCAGGCGCGGTGGTTCACGCCTGTAATCCTAGCACTCTGGGAGGCCGAGGCGGGTGGATCGCTCAAGGTCAGGAGTTCGAGACCAGCCTGAACAAGAGCGAGACCCCGTCTCTACTAAAAAATAGAAAGTAATGATCTGGACAACTAAATATATATACATATAGAAAAAATTAGCCAGGCATAGTGGAGCATGCCTGTAGTCCCAGCTACTTGGGAGGGTAAGGCAGGAAGATCGCTTGAGCCCAGGAGTTTGAGGTTGCTGTGGGCTAAGCTGACACCACGGCACTCTAGCCCAGGCAAGAGAGTGAGACTCTGTCTCAAAAAGAAATAAAAAAAATAAAAAATAAAAACCCAAAATTTTCAAATAATTTATTCAATGGCAAAATCTGATCTGAATTAACACGTGGCTTTTTATAATATACTTCTTGTGAATATTCATATGTTTCATTGCAGAAATACTGATGTCTTTGACTTTGGGATGCTGAAGATATTATGCAAGATATAATACATGCAACTTATTTCTGTTTTTTTTTTTATTTTTTATTTTTTTGAGACAGAGTCTCACTCTGTTGCCCTGGCTAGAGTGAGCATCGTGGCGTTAGCCTAGCGCACAGCAACCTCAAACTCCTGGGCTCAAGCGATCCTACTGCCTCAGCCTCCCAAGTATCTGGGACTACAGACATGCGCCACCATGCCCGGCTAATTTTTTCTATATATTTTTCGTTGTCCAGATAATTTCTTTCTATTTTTTTTAGTAGAGCCGGGGTCTCGCTCTTGCTCAGGCTGGTCTCGAACTCCTGAGCTCAAACAATCTGCCCGCCTCGGCCTCCTAGAGTGCTAGGATTACAGGCGTGAGCCACCGCGCCCGGCCCTTATTTCTGTTTTAAAATCCAAAAAATTCTGAATTCTAAAATTCATCTGACCCCAAGGGTTTAAGAGAAGGAATCGGAGGCCTATAATGTAATTAATATTTACTGAGTAGCTACAATGTTCCAGGAGCTATTCTAGGCACTTTATATTTGTTAACTCATTTGATTTAATAAGCAAAATTGTGGGGTTTCCAAAACTGAGGCATCTCCGAAAGGATATGCAATATGAAGAAAAATAAAAGGAAACAAATACTTAGTGCACACAGGCCACTGGAGAATTTGTATCTTTCTCTCTCTCTCTCTCTCCATAGATATATATATATATAGATAGATATAGATATATATATATATATATATATCACCTGGAAGAACTCAGGTCTCAAGGGTCCACCTTCAGAAAAGATGTGCTTCAGGTGGGCCTATTATGTGTGAAGATAAGTTTCAAAATCTCTAGTCTCCCTAGTGGGGAGGATTATGCTTAAACATTCATCAACTAATGCTTAGAGTAAAAAGAAAGTAATACTTCCTATGCTAGGTCTTATTTTTCTTGAAACCACTAAGTTGTGGAAAATAACTGTGAAAGGAAAAAAATGAATTAAAAGAAAATGAATATCTAAATTATATTTCCGTTTATAGCGAAGTCATTAGACAAATTCTACTCTATAGTTCTAAGTTACTCCTTGAACAGCAAATGTATAATGGGGTTGTGAAAATCATTTATGGAAAATAAAAATTTTATCTGATGAGAGGATTTTATTTTGTCACAGTGCTGAATAAGTATTGCCTTCTAAGGATGAATAACTAAGGAAAGAAACCATATTTAATTAATACTTTAATCCCTTTTTTTAGTTATCTATTTCCTGATGCACAGAACTAAATCAAATCAATGAGAAACTGATTTTCTTGCAAGGCTTAAATAGTAAAATATCACTGGTTAACTTAATATACCAAATTACTTACTATGCCCCATTATGTTGAAAAGGAAGGCTAAAGAGACCTCAATTATATGACATATACTATATTACAGTACACTGATTATAAGCTTACAAGCTTGACTTCTACAAACCACATATGTCCTCTAATTTCAAGAACTATGCAAGCAAAGATAAATTAACAAGGAGCAAAAAGAATAGTCACTCCCTTTGCTCTCTAACACAATATAAACATAAGGCAATTTATCATAATTGATGGAAGAGGCAGGACTGTCTTTATTCACCTAATTCTTAAGAACTAAAAAGAGTTCAAGGTGGAATGCATATTTATCATCCAATTCTTAACAGTGGTTTATAGAAATGAAGCGTCTTTTATCTGGGGACATCAGACGAATTTATCCAGAAGAATTATAATAAGAGACATAGACTTCTTACTTAATTCATCTAGATGCGATACCAAATAAAATTACTAACTACTGATTCTATGTACTCCAATTACTCACTAATTTAGCTCACTCAGTGTAAAATCTCATTTCCAGAGTCAATGGTGAATACGAAAAAGTATCAGAATCAACTGTGATTCCTGCCTGCCTTCAAAGAGCAAAGAGCTTTTAGTCTAATGTGGAAGATATAGATGTTGTGTTGTTGAATTCAATTCTGGCAAATCATTATAAATCTTTGGAAAACAACATTTGACTTATCGTCTTGGATTTCCCTGAAGCAGACCTTGTGATGAGGATTTGTGTACAAGGAAGTGAGGGAAGCACAAGAAAGAAAAAAAAAGTGAAACCAGGAAGGCTGTGATTTCAGTAAATTCCTGGGAGGGGAGTTTCAGTCTGATTCCACAGGACATCTCAGAAGTACAGGTTACAGCCTCAAAGTTCTTGTGCCTCAAGGCAAGGAATTTGGACTTTCTTGTCCCCCAGTGATTATTCATTAGCTGAGCATTACCCTGGGGAATCATAAACTCCCAGTCTCTTCTAGTTTTCTGTGTCTGTGGGTAAAGCTGCTCCAGTAGCCTGAGGACAGGCCTTCGAAGAAGAGTGACAGGGACTGTGAGAAGCAAAAGCACATTAAAGCTGGGCGAGGTGTGCACAGAAGGAATAAAAGGGGTCTGAGGGAATCCAAGTGAGCAAAGGTAGCGTCCACTCTCAAGAAGTATGGGAGAGTGATGTCAGCAAGATGGCAGAATAGGACTTTCCAGCACTTGTCCCTTCACAGAAACATCGATTTGAACAACTATCCATGCACAAAAATACCTTCAAAGAGCTAAAGGACCCAGGTAAGAAATTACAGCACCTGGACAGAGCACAGAAGTAAGAAAAGATGCACTGAAGAGGGTAGGAACAGCAGTTTAACATTACCTGTGTCACCCCTCTCCCAAGCCTGAACAGCACAGCATGGACAGAGACAGATACCCTCCCACTGGGGAAAAGAGAGGCCCTGGCTCCAGACACATTCCCTGTGCAGTGCCCAAACACACCCCAGTAACCCCAGGCACCAGACCGGCACACACAGACCCAAGCTGCAGGCCAGCCCCTAAAGATAAAGGCTCTAGACGTGCCCAGTGCCAAGCCGGTCCCCCTGTAGACAAAGACTCTAGGCCAGGCCACAAAGCCCTGTGCCCCCACCTCCAGGCCTGCCCCAGTGCTAGGCTGGCACTCATGGCCTCAGGCACCAGGCCAGCATGTATGCACACAGGTGTCAGGCCAGCCCCCATGAATACAGGTTCTAGAGCCACCCAATGCCAGGCCAGCTACTGCAGCCCCAGCAGAGACAGGGCTCAGATCCACCCCAGTTGACCCAGGCTCCAGGCTGACACCTACAGCCCCAGAATACTGGTCTGCCTCTGTAGACTCAGCCTCCAGGCCTGTCCTAGTGCCAGGCAGGTGCCTGTGTTCCCAGGCTTCAGGCCAGCCCTCATGAATCTAGCCTCTGGGCCTGCACCTACAGACCAAACCTCCATGCTGGCTCCTGAAGACAAATGCTCCAGGCTGACCCCTGTGGCACCAAGCAACAGGCCAATACCCATGGACCTAGGCTCCAGACCAGCCCCCACTGACTCAGACTCCTGGTCCTCCCCAGAGCCAGGCCAGCCCCAGACTCCAGACCAGTCCCCATGGCCACAAGGGGTCCAGGCCCATTTCAACAGACCCAGGGCCTAGGCCCACCACAGTAGTCTCTAGTGACAGACCAGACCCCATGGACCCAAACTCCAGGATTGCTCCTGTGGACCCAGGCTTCAGGCCAGTCCCTGCAGACCAAGGACCCAGGCCTGACCCTGTGGACTGAGGCCCCAGGCCTATCCTGGCTCCAGGAAAGACACCATGAACTCAGGCTCAAGGCCTGCCCAAGAACTAGATTGGCCTCTGTGGATTCATGGACACAGGGCCAGGTCTGCTTTTGTGAACCAGAATCCAGGCCTCTCCCCATGGACCCAAATTCCAGGCCAGTCGCTACGGAGTCAGGCACCAGCCCTTCCCACCTGCTCACCGAGACCACAGGTCCGCCTACCCAAGGAGTCCAAAAAGCAAATCTACCCACAGAGCCATAAGATAGGCTGACCAGAGACGTGACTGGCAAAGGGATTTCCCTGCCATAGCCGGTCTGTGAAGACCGGAATAAGTTCCTACTTCTTCAAATGTACAGACACCAATTCATGACCACAGGGATCACAAATAATCAGGGAATCATGACACCTCCCCCAAAAGAACAAAATAAGGCATGAGTAACTGTAAATTGTGGCATCAATAAAATGTGGGGAAGGAGAAGTTAAATTGTAGAGGTTTTTTTACTGCAGTTGAAATTAAGTTACTAGTAGCTTAAAATGGACTGTTATAATTGTAAGATGTTTTATATAAGCTTCATGGTAACCACAAAGAAAAAATCTGAGGTAGACATATAAAAGATAAAGGCAAAGGAATCATAGCATACCACTACAAAAAAAATTCAGCAAATCGCAAAGGAAGACAACAAGAGAGAATGAATGAACAAAAGAATTACAAAACAGAAAATAATTAATAAAATGGCAGTAGTAATTCCTTAATATCAATAATTACTGTAAGTGAAAATAGATCAAATTCTCCAATCAAGGCTGGGCATGGTGGCTCATGCCTGTAATCCTAGCACTTTGGGAGGCTGAGGAGGAAGGATTGCTTGAGGCCAGGAGTTCAAGACCAGCTGGTTGAGACTAGCCTGAGCAAGAGTGAGACCCCATCTCTACAAAAAAAATACAAAAATTAGCTGGGCATGGTGGTGTACACCTGCAGTCCCAGCTACTCAGGAGGCTGAGGCTGGAAGATCACTTAAGCCTTCAAGTTTGAGGTTGCACTGGGCTGTGATGATGCCACTGCACTCTAGGCTGGGCAACAGAGTGAGACTCTGTCTCAAAAAAAAAAAAAAAAATCCCCAATCAAAAAACAAAGAGTGACTGAATGGATTAAAAAAACAACATCCAACTATATGCTGCCTACAAGAGATTCACTTTAGCTTTCAGGATGACTAAAAGTAAAGGAATGGAAAAAGATATTTCAAGCAAATGATAGGCAAAACAGAGCAGGACTGGCTATACTTAGATAAAATAGATTTTAAGTCAAAAACTGTCATAATAGACAAAGGATTTTATTACATAATGATTAAGGAGTCAATTCATCAAGAATATGTAATAATAACAATTGTAAATATATGTGCACCCAACATCAGAGTAACTAAACATACAAAGGAGAAGTATATAGCAATAGAATAATAGGATATTTCAGTACCGTACTTTCAACAATGGATAGATTATCCAGATAGAAAATCTGTAAGGAAACAGTGGACACAATGGGAAAAGGACAGTCTCTTCAATAAATGGTAACTGGATATCAACATGCAAAAGAATGAAACTGGACCCTTATCTTACAACATGCACAAAAATTAACTCAAAATGGATTAAAGACTTAAATGTAAAACTTGAAACTGTAAAACTCTTAGAAGAAAACATATACATCATTAATTATCAAGGAAATGCTAATCAAAACCACAATAAGATATCACCTCACACTTATTAGGATGGCTATTATCAAAAAGTCAAAAGAAAACAAGTGTTGGTGAGGATGTGGAGAACAGCAAACACTTGCGCAACGTTGGTGGGAATGTAAATTGGAACAGCCATTCCAATAATTTATTGAGTATGGTAGTTTCTCAATAAAGTAAGGATAGAACTACTAGGATCCAGCAATCCCACTTCTGGGTAGACATCCAAAGGAAATAAAATCACAATTGCAAAGAAATATCTGTACTACCATGTTCATTGCAGCACTATTCACAGTAGCTAAGATATGGAAATAACCTAAGTGTCCACTGAGCAATGGATAAAAAGAAAAGATGATATCTATGTATATATGCAACATTTACATATATATAATGGAATATTATTCATCCTTTAAAAAGAAGGGATTCTTGTCATTTGCAACAACATGGTTGAACCCAGAGGACATTATGCTAGGTGAAATAAGCCGGACACAGAAATACAAATACTACACGATCTCACATTTATGTGGAATCCAAAAAAATTAAAAAGTTGTTCTCATAGTAACAGAGAGTAGAATGGAGGCCATCAAGGGGCTGAGGCAGTGGGAGGGAGGGAGAAGAGGAGACGTTGGTGAAAGGATACAAACTTTCAATTATAGATGAATAATTTCTGGAGACCTAATGTACAGCATGATGACTATAATTAATAATAATGGATTGTATACTTGAAATTTTCTAAAAGAGTCGATCCCAAGTGTTTTCACCACAAAAAAGAAATGGTAACTAGGTGAAGTGATAGATACGTTAGTTTCATTGTGGTAAATATTTCAGTGTATACATATATCAAAACATCATGTTGTATTAGGTCATTAAATATGAAATGTCCACTTTTTAATCAAAAGCGAATTTATTATATCTCAAACAAGAACCAGTACAATTAACCAAAGTATGTGCCTAAACTATTGGCACAGTTTTGCCATCTTAATGGTAGCTTGTTTATGCCAGCAGTAAAGAAGTCTGTAGAGTGAGCGATGATGAAATCACAAAAGGCGTTTTCCACAGCTTGTTGAGAATTGAATATTTTTCCTTGCAAGAAATGGTCCAAACCCTGGAAGAAGTGGTAGGCAGTTGGTGCAAGGTCTGGAGAATAGGGTGGATGACACAGTTTCCAAGTCCAGCTTCTATAGTTTGAGCAGCATTGTTTGTGTGACATGTGGTGGAGCGTTGTCTTGCAGGAGGATTGGCCTGTCTCTGTAGACCAATCTTGGCTGCTTAATCACAAGCCTCCTCGTCATTTCATCCAATTGGTTTCAGTAGACATCCACTGTAATCGATTGACCAGGTTTCATGAAGTTGTAGTGGCTAATACCAGCGCTGGATCACCAAACAGACACCATAGGCTTTTTCTGATGAATATTCGATTTTGGACTGGGTTTTAGCACTTCATCTTTATCCAACCATTGTGCTAAATGCTTGTGATTGTCAAAAAGAGTCCATTTTTCATCACACGTAACAATATGGTGTAGAAATGGTTCACCTTTATGTCATGACAGCAAAGAAAGGCAAGCTTCTAGATGATTTCTCTTCTGACATTTGTTTAATTCATGTGGAACCCATCTATTCAGCTTCTTTGCCTTGCTGATTTGTTTTGAATGGTCCAATATTGTCGAAATAGTAACATCAAACCTTGCTACTAATTCACACATAGGTTGAGATGGATTCACTTCCACTACAG